>CATIWQ010044436.1:0-63869 GCA_949673415.1 Euphorbia schlechtendalii
AAAGATGAAGAGAATTACAACATAATTTACGTAAAAAAGAATAAAAATATTCCTAGGTCCACAAATAAAATCAAAAAAAGAGGAAAGCAGATGAAAACATGAAATTCGCAGCTCTAGGAACTCAGAGGCTTACCCTTGCGGTATGAATGTACTTCGGTATATCCGTTCGATCCCCGGGAATGTTCCTCATTTGTTTTTGTAGTTAATTGTAGTTCAATTGGAAAAATAAGTGTTTGGTTGGAAAATAAAGTGTTTATTTATCCAAAAGATAATCAGACTTGGGTTCTTTATTTGTTTTAGACCCGAGAATATCTGAGGATTTAAGAAGAAAAGATGAAGAAATTTGATTAAAGGATGAAGAGATTTGGGATCCAAAAGTGTTTTGGATCCGAGAAAAAATTAGAAGAAAGTAAGAGATATTGTTTGTATTTTTTTTATTTGATAGAGATGATTTTTCTCTGAATTTTCGAGCCCCTTTCAATCCAAAAAGGTCCGACTATTTATAAAAAAAACCCGAAAAATCTAAAAAGGTAAGTTTTTCCGGCGAGTCCTCGCCAGACCTTCTAGCGAGGAAGCCTCGCTAGGAGGCCTGGCGAGGCTTGCTAGGGTTTGGCGAGGCTCGCCAGGGCGTGGCGAGGTTCGCTAGGTCGCTGGCGAGCCTCGCCAGGCCCCTGGCGAGGTTGGCCAGCCCTCTGGCGAGCCGTGCCTCGCCGAGTATAGGCGAGGCGGGCTCCGGATCCGCTTCCGGTTGCGTTTTTGAATTTTTTTGTGAATTTTTATATTTTTTAGTTATTTTCCTGAATTAAAGTCCTTTTAAATTTAGAGACGAAGAAAACTCGCATATGAAGATCATTGAACGGTCGAAAATCGTGTGATTCGAGGATAAATATCCCGAAAAGTCGTCATCATTGAACGCGCGAGCTGGTACAAAATTCCGTGCTCACACCTGTGTCACGATTGCGAAGGCCTGTCGTGATCGTGATTTCCTTCAAAATAAGAACAGAAGGTTTTGCTATATAACTTCACGAGCGCGGTCTATAGTCGCGTTCACGACCTTCTTAAATCCTTCTATTTCTTCAATATTTAGACTTAGTACCGTAGTCTCCCAGTATTTGATCTCTTAGAACGCACTTGCCTTCTCCGGCAACGGCGCCAAAAATTTGATCATAAAGTTTTTGGCTCTACTCGTTCCGAAAAACTTATCCCTGGCAACCGCGTCAAAAAATTAATCGCAAGGTTTTGACTCTATTTATTTTGAGGGCTTATATTTTGTAACGGTGTCAAAAACCTTGTTCCTCACCTTTCTACCGATAAGATAAAAGTTCAAAATATGAACAGGTGTTGTCAATACCGCTTATCAAATAGAAAAATGGTGACCACTGCAAGTATACAGTTTCGATGTAGTTTTAAAAGATATCGATCCTACAGGGAAGAAATTCGGTTCTAAAGACCAACTAGATTTACGGGGTAAACGAGAATAGATAATTTTTATTGTTGTTGGGTTGGTTGGGATATGATGGTAAATAAATAGATAAATGTATAAATAAATTAGAGTCGAAGAAATCGGTATAGATTATCCATACGAACAAGTATAGTAAAGAAAACATGCAAAATCATCAAAGATATTACGTACACTAGACTACTTTAACAGATTAACAGATTCGGTTCTAGACATTGAAATTGCCTTTATACATGTGGGTTAGAGGTATAGATATGCGAAAATAATGTTGCATTAAAATATGTACATATAATATTATGTTAAAAATGAAAATGAAAAATAAATGTAATATTTTAAAGTTTTGTGGAAAAATAAATGATTTAAAGTGAAAAAAACTAAACAGCAAAAAATATATCAGAAAACTTCTCTTCAACTTCTGAAACCTGAACTGAACTTAACTGGATCTGAACTGAACTTAATGAATTTGAACTTAATTAAACTTAATAATAATATATTAATTATTAAAATAATAGTAAAAACCAATAAATATAAAAATAAATAAATTATTAATACCAATCATTACAAATAATATTATTAACAACTACCCATATAAAATATTTAATAAAACAATTTTATTACCATTAATAATAAGAATTGTTATAATACCTAAATTCGTTTAATTAAAATTTTGTTATTCAAATAATAATTATTGTTACAATTAACGTGAATTAATAAAAATTATTATAATATATTGTAGTTTGAATTCAAATTATCACTTATTAATTGATTACAAAAATGAAATAATTTTTTAATTAATAAATATTTTTATATTTATTATCCCATATCACATTTTCAAATTAATTAATACTGTGATTATAAATAAAAATATTATTATATTATAATTACATTAATAATATTAGTATATCAATAACATTAGTAATTATCACTATTTAAAAATTATTTTTACTATATTTATAATCAATATTAACTACATTAAATAATAATTATTTTTTTAGATTAATATTTTTATCATATTTCTTTTTTTATTATTACTATTAATTTTTATTAGAGCATCAATTAGAATAATCGTTATTAAAATTAAAATTTATGGACCTGAACCGAATTTAATAGATCTTAACTGAACTGAATTTAACTGAACTTGATGGACCTAAACTGAACTGAACCGAATCAAATTGAAAATGAGAGAACATGACTAAATACCTTTAAATTGAACATTCTGAAGCCTCGAGTCTAAAAAGAAAATAGTATTAAGAAAATATCTAGAACGCTTCATACAGAAAAAGAAAAAAAAAAGGAGGATTTGGATTTTGATATACACTTTTTTCAAAAGTTCATATTTTAAAATAAACACGAAAGTAGTAGAAAAAAGACAGCTTAGGGTAGACGCAACACAGGTAGCAAGAATGAAAGGGGCCCATTCCACTTGCATGAGTTCTGAAAAAGCATATTTAAATCAAAATATCTTACAAAGCTTAGCTTTTTGTTATGCTTAATATCCAAACTTGTTTTTAAATTCTGGTTTTAAATTTCAGTTTTAAATAACAATTAAAATTTGGAGAAAAAAAATTCAGGAAAAATAATATTTTTAAAAATCAAACAGATCAGAATTTGACAAGTGTCATTGAAGGGGAAATGAAATTTAAAAATAAGTCAAAGGAAGTTATTAATGCATTTTCTACCACTTAAACAGGTGACTTTAAATTTTTGAAAGTTCAAGAATGAAAGCGAAGTTAGAAACCAATTATGGTCATGATCTATTATACATTATATTAATGATAAATCAATCTAATAAAATTAAACAAAAGTTTTCCGACCAAAAGATATTTTTTAAAAGAAAAGGAAAAATCACATTCCACTAATCCCAATCCCAATCCAAAAGTCTTAAATATCGCCAAATATCCCTGTAATTCATTAAATTGACCAACTGGACTCCAGTGGTTGAGGATGACTAATTCTTTCTCCATCAAATAAGCAATATCAAATTCAGAACATATTTAATGCATAGAGAAAGATGTCCTAAACCAAAATACTAATACTTGGGGAAGAAAAGGATCCTCACTAAGCATGAACCACACTATTAGTTTCTTAATTTATCAATTGCAGTGAATGACAGAAAGTGGGTAAAAATGACAAGTGAGTCATTTCATATCTCCTTCAAATCTTATTTATGTAAAAAAAGACTTGCCTAAATAATCATTTATGTATATTTATTGGTACATCATTTGATGAATATATATATACATATAAATAATTTTGACAAAAAGAATTACATAATTGTTAGGTTAAAAATTCATGTTATGCTTACATTTTCAGTTACGATTTTCGACGCTACATATGTAATACATTTTTTCTTTATTACTCCTATATAAATATTTTTGGTAAAGTTTAAAAACATTATATCTGGTTTCACTGATTTTGAATAGAGATATATGAATTTTTTACTTATTGTATGGCATGTGATTTCGAAAATTAACCAATAAAGAATATTCAATTGAATTATATCAACTATAGATGGTAATTTTGTCTATTTTAAATTGAAATTTTTCTGGTTGGTTAATAAAAATAGAAGAAACACGAGGATAAAAATTTGAAATATTTTTAGATGAGAAAATTTTTTCAATTAAAATTTGATGATAAATTTTAAAATTCATAATAAAATAATTAATTTATCCAAAACTTACCCAAATGTTAATGTACTATTATTAACATCATTGCTTTTAAGGAAAAGATAAATTTTCTTAACCTTTTGAAATTACATTACTCTTTTTTTTTTATTTTTTCATAAATCTCATTTAAAAAAACATTGCAAACAAATTTACACAAAATTTATTCATATTTGACGATTTATTTCTCCACTTTATATTTTAAAAAAGAAAATTGACTTGACTTATACTCCCTACTTTGGAATAAATTATACAAAGAGTATACTTAGTATGATATCGATCGTCCTTGTGGTATTTGTATAATTCTAGTCTGGCTGATGTGTACAAAGCGATCGGTACACTGCATGACGTGCACACATATGATTGGCAACTATTCCCACGAGACTACAATCTCAAAATGAAACACAAACACCATATCAAACACCTTCCGACAGAGAGCCACCTAAAAAAGAGGAACCGAGCATATAGCAGGAGATAAGCCATCGGAGACGACTCTCTTCTCCCCTATATCCTCTCTTCTCTCAAATATTTGCTCAAATCTCTGAAGTCAACAAAATGGTGAGTTATCTCTGATTCTTAACCTCTTTTGCTTCTCTAGGGTTTTGATTACCTTTTTTCTTCTTCTTGCTATAGTATTTAGCTGGTCTTTGATTCGTTTTTGTGATCACTTTTTGGTCCTTTGTCGATCTGATTTTTGAAGGTTTCATATGGTTTGTATTTTGGCCGTGTTGTTGTTTTTTTTGCTTCATTGTCTGTTCATTTTCCTTTTCGCTTTCAGATCTGCTTTGATCTAGCGTACTTGTGAAATTGACTGGTTTTATTTCGACTCTTTAGTCTTGATTTCTTAGGAGTGTAAAGCCGATCTTGATTTTTGTGAGTTGAAAATTGGATATGCTTGTTTTAGTACTGAGTTTTGGAGTTCCGAATGAGTAGCGATCGTCTTTGTGATGCGGTGATGGTTGCTTTTTTCTTCTCGGTTCAACCTTATCGCGCTTTTAGATATATTTAACTTCCCTGCTTATCTATTTTATTATTATTCTCTCATATGTTTGTTTATTTTTCTGTTTCTAGCTACCGCTTTGGATTATTGCATTGTTATCCTGATTAGGAAACGACATAAGATGCAACAGGACAATTAAAACATAACTTTTGAACTTAATCCTTCTGTAATTTGATATGCTAGAAACTGAAAACAAGTTTATTTTGGTTTTTGATTTGGTGAATAATCTTTATAAAATGGAATTGCTTTAATTCTAATTATGATCTGGGAAGATGCTTACATCACCACGCTTGTTGCTTGTTAGTGGTAACAGTTGGGGGTACTTACGATTTGCAATTAGCTAGAAGAGAACATTATTCGTAATACTATCTTTAAGTTTTCTTTCTTATCATAGAATAAGTTGAATGATGTTTTTGTTGTTGCCATTATTCTTCATGGATAGTTTATTGTTCTCATTTTTTTGTTGCTTCAGCTGTTCTTCTTTTGTTTAAAGACTGACAAGTTATTCAATATGATGAGAGTTGGAATTGCATTAGAAGTATCTACTAATTAGGTTGTTGCTATTTTTAGGCCAATGCTGCATCTGGCATGGCAGTCCATGATGACTGCAAACTTAGGTTCATGGAGCTGAAGGCCAAAAGAACCTACCGTTCCATAATTTATAAAATTGAAGAGAAGCAAAAGCAAGTCATTGTGGAAAAGTGTGGCGAGCCAACACAGAGCTACGAGGAATTCGTGGCTAGCATTCCTGCTGATGAATGCCGGTATGCTGTGTTTGATTTCGACTTCTTCACAGAAGAGAATGTCCCAAAGAGCAGAATATTCTTCATAGCGTGGTATGGCAATATTCAATGGTTTTGTACCCCCTTTCTCCTTTTCTTTTTCTAATATTTTGGCTTTCATTTATGGTTTTTACATAATTTTCTACAATCCCATCAAGGTCCCCTGATACGGCAAGGGTAAGAAACAAGATGATCTATGCTAGCTCAAAAGACAGATTTAAGAGAGAGCTTGATGGAATTCAGATAGAACTACAGGCAACCGATCCGACTGAGATGGGGCTTGATGTCTTTAAAAGCCGTGCCAATTAAATGTGACAATAGGCATCGAAGTAAGGAGTTCTTCCATTCAGTCTCTTCTTTACTGGGCTGAAATGTTTATAATCTGTGGGATGGTGAACCTAGTCATTTGTGGGGTTGGTTTCCTAGTTTTTCCTGAAAGTATTTTCTATTAAATGGAGCATGAATCTGTGGTTTCTGGTATATCTTGTGATTTGTTTTTATTAAACCTAAGCGTGTCTTCTTGTAGTCATTTATCTACAAGCTATTATGTAACTGTTTGCGAAGGTCTAGACAACACCTTAGTTCATTGGCATGTTAAAGTTTTTGATCCTCTGGTCATTTATTTCTATATGCTAATTGGCATGCTTTTTATTGGATTCCGATCACTTTAAATTGCCTTCTCGTATGATGGGTGGATTAAAGCATTGAGAGAATTTCTTGTCAATTCTTTCAGCAGGTTCTTTTTTTTTTTTTGCATAATTAAAATATTATAATATAAATAATATTTTGTTGACTGGGCTTTCTTTTCCCATTTAGACATAGGGTTAGTGAGATAATGAACATTTGTGGTGATAATTTTGTTGTGTGGATCAACGTTTTCAAAATTGGACAGGATATTAAACCGGTGAAGAAACTGGTATGCAGCATTACCGGTACGATTGGTGGTATAACCGGTAATTTTACCGGATAATTAATTTCATAAAAAATTATTTTATTTATAAAAATGCATTAACATTTACATATTTATAATACATGTACGAGAAATTATGTTATTTCATTTTATATTTTTACAATAATACTTGAAAATATATTTTACATTATCATTATATCAATTTTCACAATCTAAGCATGTTATGCTCCTACCTTTTATATACCGGTATTTTAAGTGAATCGTGGTGGAGTCTTTAACATTACGCTGCGGTATGATATTGATAACAATGGTGTGGAGATCTCAACTCCTCCTGAGAAGTTTAGATAATTTTGGATTGTGATGTGTTTTGCAGTTAATAGATTGGAATTACAAGTTTGCTAAATACATTTGTTGCCACATGTATTTTGACTCCCAATGCCTATTGTCTCGTTTACAAATTTTCCCACTTTGTGAAAATTTCACCAATTTGTCTATTCAATATGACTAACCTAAATAGATAAGTGTGGTACATGAGCTGCCACGTGTTACGTTTGATATGTGACATACTGTAGAAACATGTTGTCTCATGTATTTGAGAAAAACAAATAATATGTTGACACTGGTGTGGACGGTGGCAGACTCTTCCTATGTATTTTTTAGGGAGATCAAACTCGTATGATCATTTTAGCATGATCTAAATTATAAGTTTTTCTTATATGCCAATTTCAACATAGGCATACAAGTAGAACAAACTAGGTTGATAGAGCTTATTTATTCAACCATGTTGCTAAAGAGTAAAATTTTGGTGATAGGATTTAATGGAAAGGAATAAATTAGTAGAGATGAGAGAGAGGAAAATCAAAGGTGAGAAAGTAATGGAAAGGAACAGAATAATAGAGATGAGAAAGAGGAAATTCAAAGGTGAGAATTCATAAACCTCACAAATTCAAGCATACAATCGACAAACAACAAACAGAGCTTGCGACTTGCAACAACACAAATTCCTTCCCTCTCCTAGTAAGCTACATCCTAATTGATAAAACGCAGCGTCTAGCTGTTACAGTTTTACCATTTTAATTGAAGAATAAAAACTAACCAAAAATAGAAATCCAAAGAGCAAAAGATGAAAAGCTAAATCTGGAAATTGAGAATAGTTTTTCTTATAATAAACAATTCCCCTTAAAGAACCATGTTCTTAAGGTTCATCAACCCTCGTCAATCGAAAAACATGATCAATGACAATAATTGGTTCAGCGATCTGCTTCTACAAATTCTTCAATTGCTGGAACACAAATTGTTCACAAGGAAACAACTCATAATCTTCATAGAACAAAACTTTGAGCTCTAAAGAGAGAGGTTGGACCCCGAAATTTCCAGCAATTGATTCCGAAGTTGCTTAGGCACCAGTCTTGAATTTGAATGCATAAAGTTGTTTAATAGTTTTTCAAGTTTCAAGTTGATAGCACTATTCTTATTTGATGGTCCTGTAACAAGCTTGATGGCAACATCTTGTAGTGGACCAAGGGCAACAATCTGTTCCTCAACACAGATTTTAAGATCAGCAATAATACCAATTACGCTATTCCTATCGAATATAATCTCACTGCACAAACTTTCCCACAAATTATTGATATATATATATTTTCACAGACAATTTGCTTCACCCATGCTGCCTTAGTATATTCAGTTTAATTTTTCTAACCAATCCAATCAATCTGCTCAAGATATGCTCTATTTTCGAAACACAAATCAGGTGTAATCCCACTACTCTTTAGCCACTTCAATATCAAAATAGGCTTAAAATAATCACCTAATTTGCCAACAAGCTCTGTTGAATTACGGTATAGAACAAGATCGCTGGAAACATGATCCTGCTCCTTTTGTTGATGCCATTAAAGAGGGAAATAACACAAAATATTAGAGACCGTAAATAGTGTCTTCCCTTCTCTTCTCTTCCTCCAAGCTGTTAAAATTTTCTGCTCTATGTATATGGCAGAACATTCCTTTCCGTCGGTGAAGGATACCATCTCAACTTCATAGACAAGTTGATTTGATAGTAAGAGTTGCCAGATCTTAGGATCCAAAGGCCCCAAATACACACGAGTGCCAGTTCTCTCTTTTTCATGTTCTCAGTAACTTTACCGAATTTTGTCATTTCCCCTTGAAATGACAATCTTAAGAAAAATAGCTTCTATATTAGAATCATTGGAACCATTATTTTTAAGCTTAGCCCTCGATTGTCCATAGCTGACCGAATCCCTATTTTGAGCAACCCAAGTAAACCCCGAACTATATACAGACACAAATGGTTGAACACTATAATACACGGACACTCCAAGTGTAGGAGTGTCCGTGAGTCGGACATGCGCTAGGCATGCCACTTTTTCAGTGGAAACGCCACGTCAGCTTTTTTTAATCGGATATTTGCTGGACACAGGGGTGGTGCCAGGATTTAGGGCGGTAGATCTCAACGAGAACCCCAATATACATGGTGTTTCTCGGTGGCTTGGGTGGGCAGTTGCCGTCGTGAGCCCCCCCAGCACTGCCCCTGGCTGCACACGTTTGACACTTACAGGACACTTAGAATATTAGGTCAAACTTTAAACCAAAAAAAGCAGTCAAGCCTCATTTTTTTCTCTGCAATTCCTTTAAGTCATTGCTTAGAGCATCTTTAGTAGCTTGTGGATTCCAAGTCTAAGTAGCATGTGACATAGAAGTTCCTATTAATGATGTGACAATAATCTTAAAAATAGACAATGTATATTTTCAAGATAGGAATAGTAGATTATCTATTCCATTTTATATAGTATTTATTGTAGACAATGTCTATTTGGTTATCTAAATCTAGACAATCAAATAAACATTGTCTACAATAAATAATGACGCATATGTGCCACGTTATATAGGGATGATGGACTAGACATGCTACTAAAGATACATTTTCAAATTAATTGTCTATTTCTTCCTATGTGTCAAAACAATTTGTGAAATAGACAAACTACTAAAGATTCTCTTAGGAATTGGTGTCTACTTCGCCTACAGCCACGTTGTTGTCATCGCCGACAACCTGACAGTCCTTCACTCTGTCACTCCTCTTCCTCTTTTCTGTTACGATTAGTTCTCCTCTCGCTCTTCTGATCCATTCTTAATTTTAATTTAATTATTTTGTTCTTCTTCTACTTTTTGACTTTCCTCTGTCATTATATGTAAATGTTAGTAAGTTAGTGAAGTGTTTTTCCTCATTAGGTTAGCTAGCCGAATCCCCCATGCCTTTCTGCCTACTTTTTTTTCATTGTTCCTGGTTGAATTTTCAGAGATTTTGTTTAGTTAATAATGGTTAATTTGTTTTGTTTTGTTAACCAGCTGCTTATGTTTTTCTTCAATTACCTCCTCCACTATTTAATTGATTATGGAGCTTGTGGAATTCTAAACTTTGTCATTCATTTGTGTTGATTTATTCAGTCCTCATAGCTTTGGTACCTTCTTTTATGCAGAATTTTTGATATTATTAATGGCTTCGGCTTCTCAAATTATTGGTAGTAGCAATGGAAGTGTCAATACTAATGCTAGTGAAAATGTGGGGATAGGAGTTAATGAGTCTCCATTTTGGAAATATGTGACAAAAAGGGAAGTATAAGTGGAGGAGGTAACAAGGAATTTACATGCAACATGTGTGGGAAAGAGTATGTAAGGTCGCAAACTAGAGTTAGATCACATTTATTGCGCATAAGTGGCAAAGGTATTGGCGTGTGCAATAAAGTCTCAAATAAAGACCGAGCAAAAATGATAAAGGAGGCGGAGGAATTTGAGAGATAAAAGAAATTAAGATCTACTAAAAATGTCTCCCTTCCTTCTAGACCTACTATTTCCTCAACATCTAGTGAATTCGACACACTTTTTATGAAGAAACGAAAGAGTACCAAACCTTTGGAGAAATCATTTGACAACCAAGCTAGGGTTAAACTAGATTGTGAGATAGCTAGGATGTTTTACGACGGTGGTTTGCCTTTCAATCTTGCAAGAAATCTATATTTCACTAACTCATATACTTTTACCGTCAATCACAATTTGGGTGGCTATGTACCTCCGGGGTATAATAGATTAAGAACCACTCTTTTTTACCAAGAAAAGTAACATATTGAAACTTTGTTGATTTTTAAAAAGAAGTCATGGGTATTAGGTGAAGTAAGTACTGTAACGGATGGGTGGAGTGATCCCTGAAGGAGATCATAAATAAACTTCATCATTGTTTCTAGAGATGTTCCTATGTTTCTTAAGTGTGTGAACTGTGAGGGAGAGAGGAAAGATAAATATTTTATCTCTAATTTGATGAGAGAGCTCATAGAGGAGGTGAGACATGAAAATGTAGTTCAAGTTGTGACCGATAATGCTCCAAATTGCAAGGGTGCGGGAGAACTTATTGAGGACATGTATCCACATATTTTTTGGACTCCATGTGTTGTACACAGCCCCAATATTGCTTTGAAAAATATATGTAAGCTTAGAAATGTGGAGGATAATGGAGAAACTTTTGAAAAGTGTTCTAGAATAAAAGAGGTTTATGAAGATGACATGTTGATAAAAAATTTCATAATGATCATTCTATGAGGTTGGCGATTTTCAACCATTTCATTTCTCTTAAGTTACTTTCGATTGCACCCACTCACTTTGCTTTAATGGTTATCATGCTTAGAAGGATGAACTTCTTATAAGGAGGATGATCAAAATAAAGCAAAATATGTGAGGGAGTTGCTGCACAATGAAGATTGGTGGGATTCAAAGGTGGATTACTTTATTGAGTTCACTACAGCAATTCATGACATGGTTGTGATACGGACAAACCATGTCTTCATTTGGTGTATGCAATGTTGGATACTATGATTGAAAAGGTTAAGGTTGCAATCTTAACACATGAAGGTAAGGCCTTGTGGGATCATTCAAGTTTCTAAATGCAGTCCATGAAATTCTTGTAACTTGTTGGAGTAGAACAACATCCCTCTTCATTGTTTAGCTCATTCTCTCAAACCAAAGTATTTCAATATCTCTTCATGTATGTTCACTTATTATTTTCTTGTTGGCATTATTAATACTTATTAAGTAATTTATTTTGCTATAGTCCGGAATGGCTTGGACAAGATACCTCAAGAACATCTCCCTATTTAGATAGCGAGATTTCCATAGAAAGAAAGAAGTGCCTTCATCGTTTGTTCGAATGTTATGATGCATATAAGAAAATAATGGAAAAGTATGGCCTAATTTTATCTCATTGTTGGCACTTTTGATGACTTATTAAATATAATGAGTAACTAATGGGACCCTAGAATTTGATGGTTTAACAATGGTTCATCATTTCCTTTATTAGCCAAGTTATCTCTCAAATTGCTTGGACAACAGACCTCATCTTCATGTGTCGAACGAGATTGGAGTACTTATGCATTTATTAACTCGGTAAAGAGAAATAGGTTACTACCAAAATGTGCGGAAGATCTTGTTTATTTCCACAACAATCTTAGATTATTATCTAGGAGTTCATCTCAATATCAAGAAGGGAAATCAAAATATTGGGATGTTGGTCGAGATGCCTTTGGAACTTTAGAAGAAGTCAATGTTAATGAGCCCGAGTTAGAGAAAGTTGCATTTTTGAATGAAGATGTGGAGAATGCAATCTAGTTTCGTTAGTTATTTACTTATTTTAGATTGGTATTTGTTGTTTTGTTAGACTAAATGATTATGAATTATATGAATGTTTGAATATTTATATTATTGTGGATAATTTTACATTTTTACTATTTTTTATAGTCATCGGATCCTGGCCTCCAAATGCATAGAAATTTGCATGTCTACGTGTCCGTGTTACGTCGGACACTTGAGGCGTGTCTATGCAACCTAGGGTTGAACTTGAACGTTACCAAGATATAAATCATATGATAATTGGTCAAGTTTGAAGAATTTCAGAGTTTAAACTTACACTAGTAGTGTGTTTCAGTGTTTAAACTTACACCAGTAGTGTGTTGTAGTACCTCATTATTGATAGCAATAATTCCAACTCCTTGACCACAATGCTCATTAAAATCAATTGAAGGTAGTCGAAAATGAACTTCTGCAATTAACTTCTCTCGAGATCTAACTTCAGCATCTCTTGGCTCCTATTGACCATCCATATAACGTAAAAGGATGTCAATCTGATGTTCAAGATTTGCTTCTCCGAGATCAAGACTGGAAAAATAGAAATCAATGCCAAGTTTATCGACCATGTCATCCCTAACCTGAAATTCTTCCACAAATTCCTTGGAACCTGATAGTGCAATCGATCTTAAATTGTTCACAAAAACTGTTCTCCAACCTTTATTATGTTTCACTAGCTTTAAACCAAAATTTTGTATTGTTTTCTCAATACATTGATACCTCAAATAAGTATTTACTAAAGCATAGCTAAGCTTAAATTAAACACCAAATTTCTCTTAATAATTACATCAAATACCTGGTGAACTTCTTTTGTAGTTTCTTTAACAATTATTTCCACCTTATCCTGGACCATTGCTATTAATTCCTCTTGGCTTAGTATCTTTTTCTCATCACTTTCTAAATAAGATTAGTTTCTATCTCACATCACCTTCATCCTCTATTTTCCATATTTTCATTCACATAACCTTCATCATTCGTTTCATTTTTCCCTTCATTGCTCAATTCACCTTCAGTTTCATTTAAAAGCTCAAATAAGTCACTAGCTCTCAAATCTGATTATTAAAATACTACAGGTATTTCCTTATTTTCTAACATCCAGAAGGGAAAGTTGTAACCGACCTGAAACTCATAACCTACTTTGATCAGAGGTTGAAGGTCAAATGCTTCGCCAATTCGATCATGGATATTGGTTCCGTCACCAGTAATGAGAGGTAGTTGAGACACTTCATCGATTTCTGGTTGCGATTCTGTAACTAGATGAAACAAAGACTCCATCTCTTCTTCTTCTTCTTCTCCATCAGCTTCTTCATAATTTTCAAAGAGCTCTTCGAAAATCACAATCGCCCATTCTTTGATTTTTCCATAAGCTCCTTATTTGGAAAAGAAATTCTTAAGATTCTTCTTTATAAAAGCCGCCATCATATTCGAGGAATGACTGCCCTGGATACCAAATGTTACAAGTAAAATTTTGGTAGAATTAATGGAAAGGAATAGAATAATAGAGATGAGAAAGAGAAAAACAAAGGTGATATTGATTTCATTAACTTCAAAAATTCAAGCATACAATTGTAAAACAAAGCTTGCGGCTTACAGCCGCTGTAACAACACAGAATCCTTTCTTCCCTCTGCTAGTAAGCTACAATCCTAACTGATAAATCTTAGCATCCAGCTTTTACAATTTTTCCATTTTAATTGAACAATAAAAACTAACCATAAATATTGAGAAATAGTTTTTCTCATAAGATAGTGTCTAATTTGGTTAACGATACCAGTCTAAGGACATGTGATGTATTCAAAATTTTAAACCAAAGTCATGTTGATAGAAATTGTAGAAAAGTTAAGATTGAGTTGGTTTTCATTTTATCTAAATTTCTCAATACAAATTAGAGCTTCTAAAGATACGATTCTATTTGGGAATTCTCTACACAAATCATGTAGAGTTTGTATGCATATATTAAGTTGGGTTTCTGTATACAATTACAATAGTATCCTTCTACTGTATAGGTAAATATAATCATAATCAAAATAAGTCATTTAAATTTACATAATTATAATATCTATCATCCCCCTCAAGTTGAGCTGGGTTGGGAAACATTGCCAACTTGTCTCGAAGAACACAAAACCGAGTGCTTGACAATGGCTTTGTAAATATATCAGCGACTTTATCCTCAGTGGAAATTTATCGAACCAAAACACTCTTAGATGCCACATGCTCTCGAACAAAATGGAAATCCAATTCAAAATGCTTGGTTTTGGTTGTGGAACACGAAATTAGCCGTGAGATTGTGCACTAAGATTATCGCACCATAACACGGGAGGAGCAGGCAATGACATATGAATATCTTGCATAAGCATTCCAATCCATGATTATTCGAAAGTTACTGTCACTAATGCTCTGCATTCGCCTTTCGTAGAAGACCAAGAAATCGTTCGTTGCTTACGAGCCGCCCAAGAGATTAAGTTGGTACCATGGAAGATTGCTAAACCTGTCACCGGATGACGATTATCGGGGTCACATGCCTAATCGAAGATAGAGAAAACATTAAGCTTGATGGTAGGTTGAGTAGTATATTGAAGACCATAAGTCAAGTTTGATTGAAGGTATGTAAGACACGCTTAAGGACTAGCCAATGAGCTTCTATTGGGGAATGCATAAAGTGTGTGACCTTATGAATCGAGAAAGCAATATCATGTCAAGTAATAGTTACATATTTGGGATCTCTTACCAAGCTATGCAGACTGTTGGTTGTCGTAAGCCTGACCGAAGGGCTGGCGGGAGTGGAAACCCCCTTAAAGTCAACCATTGATACCTTCAAGAGTAAGTCCTTTATGTATTTACATTGAGTGAATTGCAAACATCTGCGACTTCTAAGAAACTCGATGTTGAGAAAATATCTCACTGGCCCAAGATTTTTAATGGAAAACCGTAATTGTAGGTGACAAGCAAGATCAGCCTCAACACCTTGATTGTTACTCTAAACAAGTATCTCATCAAAGTAAATGAGGTGAAAGATAACTATTGATCCCTTCCTAAAATGGTATAAAAAAACATCGGCCTTGGAGGCTTGAAAACCAAACTCAATCAACACATTTGTAAGGCGTTGATGCTACATCCTTGGAGACTGTTTTATATCGTATATGGACTTGTGAAGCCGACATACAGATGATGGGTGTAACTTATCAACAAAGCCCGGGGGTTGAGACATAAACACTGGAGTGTCAAGATCCTCATGGAGAAATACATTTGAGACATCCAAATGTGTAAGAGACCAATTGTATGACATGGTCAAAGAAAGCAACAATTGAATAGCAGTAGGTTTTACTACGGAGCTAAACATATCACGATAATTAAGCTTGGGTCTTTGGTAAAAATCTTTTGCCACATGGAGAGCTTTGTACCTCTCAATAGATTTATTTGGATTCCATTTGGTCTTGAATACCTTCTTACATCCTACAACATTAGATGCCAAGTTTTTTGGTTTCGATGTACCGTTCATTAATGATTACATTGTATTCATCTACCATTGCCTTATGCCAATAATCATACTTTGACACCTTCGTGTAACAAGTCCGGGCTGGCAGGACTACCATGACATGGTGGGACTTTGGTTTGGGCGATTTTCCAAAAGCTTGGCGAGTTTGCATTGTCTTTGGTGGTGGTGGTTTCGGATTTTTGGTTTGCCAATTATAGTGCGTAAGGTCAACAATTAAGGTTACTATAGAGAAGTGTTAGTTTTGGATGGTTGAGAAGATGAGGGCCGAATAAAAATTTTTTTATTATGTTGGCTGTATTGGCGGGTGGAGTATGTGATTGTATAGCTATAAATGTTGGGATTTGATTGGCAGGTTGGGTGACATCAGAAGATGGGGTCAATAATTGCAATGAAGGTGCAGGATGAATATTGATTATCAGGGTTTTTTCAATCCTACATCATAAATTTTCACTTCAAATTCTATAATTTGAAGTTATTACAGTGTTTATTCTTCAACTATTCACTTCAAATTTTCACTTCAAAAATAAATATTATTATTTAATTCCTTTCTACCTAACATCAAATAATAAACAATCAATCAAATTAAAAGAAAACAAAACAAAAATTAAAAAGTAACCAAAATATTATTAAAAGAATTTTAAAGTTGCTACAGTTTCACTTCACATGAAATGAAACTGTAGCAACTTCAAAATTTGTTGTGGGATTTGAAGCGGTGTTGGAGTTTCAAATCCCACTTCAACCCATTTTGAAGTGTGGTTGGAGATGTCATTAGTAAGGTAGAGGGAGATGTCATGGATGGTGAGGCAACCAAATTATTAAGCTCAGAGTAAGGGAACAACTGTTCATCAAAGATAACAAGGAGTGAGATAAATAATTTTTATTTTATATGTCGGAGTGTGAAACTTAATCCTAATCGATTATCAAATGTAAATTGACAAAAAATCAACATACTCGTAAAGATAAAATATAGTTTGTATGTAACTATTTCGATTTGTTATTAGTTTATTCAGTTCACTAAAAACCAAACCAACTACAATAAAACCTCTATAAATTTATAACCTCTCTGAAGTAATAAATTTCTCCGTATCAACTTGGACTAGTTCAAAAAATAAGCAATTATATATATATAACAATTTTATTATTGTTTGTTTTTTGAATCACATTTCTAATCTCTTTTAGGGGTTGTGTGGTAATGCTATAGAATTACATTTTGACTTTGAACACCACATTGATCCTTATACTATATAATTAGAAACTGTTTGACTTGATTTTCCAAAATCAACTCTACTGTTTATCGGAATATCTTGAAAATGGAGTTTTTCAGAAAATCAGATTGGGAAACATAGCCAAACTGACTCTGATTGCATACAAAAACTCTTGTATATTGCTTTCAAACTATATAAAAAAATTGTTAAGTGTTTTCGATGAGTTTAATGATTCTTTACGAGTAACGGGCTCCAACAATTTGTTACAACGAATGAAATTAAATTTTGTATATTGAATCTTATTACATACTTTGAATTTATCTATATTATTCATTGATAGTAAGCATAATACATTTCTATTTGAATTTATATAAATAAAATTTAATTTTGTTTGATTGGGAAAACTCTATGTAAATTAATAATTATTAATGTATCGATTAATTAATACCTCTTTAAATTAATAAAATTCTCCGGTTCCAATTATATTGATTTATAAAGGGTAAATTGTATATAGATTTTGAAACTAAATTTTAATGGTTCAGTTTTTTTTATATGTGCTCCACCCTAGCAACCATCAACTCTCTGCCTCTATTCTCAACTCTCAAACTCCATCCACGGCAGTAAACTCCGTTGGCTCTTCGTCAATTGGGAAAAAAATTGTTTATGTTTGTTAAATTCCAACTTCAAAGAGCTTGATCGTGGTCACTTCAGTTGGATTTACATATTTAATTCAGACAATCCTGCATCATTTGATTTATTTTAAAATGGTTAACGTGGCTGGAGAGGAGGCAAAGTTGGTAATAATTCATCTCATTGGAGCTTCGTTGGCTTTATATACAGCGACCAGCATTTTAGCACCTTTTTTAGGACCTCTTGCATTTCCATCACATGCTCTACCCTGCCAATTTCCATGTATTTTAAATTGCTTTTTTATTTGTTATTTTTAATTTCAATACTATCAAGATAGACCTGATTTAGAATTGTTTTGGACGTTGATCCGTTGGATTTTAGATGTGAGTATCAATATTATAGGTTACGGGTCTACTATGTAAAATGCATTAGGATTTGGGTCCAGAAGCCATTCTTAACTGTGGTATGCGTATGGGCAAAATGTTAGTGTAATTGTATATAATTGGCTAAATAATTAGCTTGATTTCTTGTATGGGCAATGAGTATGGGAAATATGTTTGTGTAGTTGTTTTACTTGTATATAAATAAGTGTTTATGTGTCAAACTAATAACACCAATATCCTCTCTCCCTCTCCTAAATATTAAAATCTCTCAATTCAAAAGAATGGTAAGTCATTTTCATTTTTAGACTTTACATCTTAGTTTTTGTGTTGCATTGAAAACGTAATCAAATAGCAGTGTATAAGTGGACGATACCATTTTTATATATACTAGTTAATTTGCATTTTCTTCTTGCCTTTTTTAAAAACAATTCAAAGATATCCACCAGCGGACCTAATTCTCCTTCGCTGGCTTATAGATGCCTAATAGGATGAAATTTTTCCATTTGACTTCTTTTTCAATTTAATGATTGAAGTACAAGTTAACCACCTCATGCGGTCGAATTGATTTCTCACTATATTATTAATAAACTATTACAACTAAAATTCTATTTAATATTGTAATAATATTTTTCAAGGTAATGATATAAACTACTTTGTTGTAAAAAAAGCTGCATATTATTTGTTCTCAAGGTGAATCTCCATGGATATATGGATGAATTGCATTAAGTTTTTAATGTTGCTATTTTCAGGCTCATGCTATAGATGTCAGTGATGACGGCAAACTTAAGTACATGGAGCTCAAGAACAACAAAACCTAACGTTCCATAATTTTCAAAATCGATGACTCGCAAAAGCAAGTCGTTGCGGAGAAGTGAGGTGAGCCAACACAAAGCCACGACGAATTCGTAGCTAGCTTTCCTGCTAATGAATGCTGATATGCTGCGTATAATTTTGATTATGTCACAGAAGACAACGTCCAAAGGACCAAATTATTCTTCGTAATGTGGTACGTATGACAATATTCAATGGTTTGGTTTTGTTTTGTGCACCATTTTCTTAATATTCCTAAATTATTTTGGCTTTCACTGGTGGGTTTTTACTTTTTACATTGTTGTGTGCAATTCCATTAAGGTCCCCCAATGCAGCGGATTTGAGAAGCAAGATGATCTATGGTAGCTCAAAAGACACCGTTAGGAGGGAGCTTGTTGGAATTGCAGGAAACTAAACCAACTGAGATGGGGTTTGATGTCTTTAAGAGACTTGCCAAGAACAATTAACGTGCATTCAAATAACGAGATCGTCAATTCAGTTAGTTGGAATTGACTTTAACTATTTAATTTTGTGATAAAATGGAGGCATGAATCTTAGGTTTCTGGAGTTGTTTTTATAAAAAAATATGTTTACGTGTTTATTCTTTGTAGTCATTTTATCTACAACCGCGGTGGACAACAGAATAATGTCATTTTCACCTTAAAATATATTTTTTTATTGATTGATAGTAGTCATTTGATTGCGATAAACAAGTCTAATCGAAATTGGATAAAAAATTTTCCACGTCTCTCTAACTATCGAACAATCAGCTGTCATTGCTAATAAATTGGCAGCTTGATGCGAATATAAACTAATCAAATGTTCGAAAATAAATTAAGAAGGTTCGCAGCAAAAGCAGAATCATTATTAAGAGCCATTAAGACATTTAAAGCATCAATCTTCACGACTATATTATCCCAATTTTGATCTTTGAGCCAACAGGTAGCCTCCCTGCAACTCAATACATCCGCCTGGAAAGCCTCCCCAACACAATTCAGAAGAACCGACTTTCCTGCTATGAATTGCCATGCCAATTCCTAACTACACATCCATGGCTCAAGCAACGCCCTGAATAAAAAAATACTAGCATCAATGTTACACTTTATCCAACCAAGTGTTGGTTTCCACCCAAGGCAATTGGAGTTCCGCCTCCAACAGATTTCATATTTGCAACTTTCGATTGGCTTAGAAAACCCAATTTGTGTCTTGTTCCAAACCCAATGATTTCACCTTGCTTATGTGCTCCGCAAAATACGAACTGCCTTCTCTACCGTTGCTATCTCATAAGTTGAAACCCACTTCCACCAATCAAAGATATTGTCCATAGAAACAGGCCATGCCTCCCCAAACAACTCAGTCCAAACAGAGAAAGCAAAACTACAAGTAACAAGAGCATGATAAAGATCTTCAACAGTATCAAGGCAAATTGGGCAAAGTAAATCAACCTCTACATGACACTGTTGTAAACGTAAGAGACTAGGAATGGTGTTAGTCGCAACCCTCCAAAGAAACACGGCAAGTCGGCAACTCTTGCTGGAACGTTAACTTGCCAAATATTATTCCAACAAATGTGACCGATATTCGAAGGAATGGCAGCCACATAAGAGTTTCCTTGAATGAGAAAATAACAAGATTTGAATGAGAATATGCTTGAATTTTCAAACATCCAAGCAATTTTCAAGAGTTTATTCTAATCCTTAACACTGAACCAATCATGCGAAGCTGCCATATTCCAATTTCTACCGTTTTCCGCAAACAAACAACTAGCAGTACTCATTTACTATTATTTGTTAAGTGGTTGTAGATACAATAAGCACACCCAAAGTGTAAGATCAAATTGATCATTATAATAACCACCTAAAGTGCATAAATCATATGTATAATATTATTAAGAGTTTTGAAATTCAAAGTTTCATATAAACTCGTGACACAAGGGAATATGTTGATGGTGTTTCATTTGAATTTATTTATTTATTGTTTACATTATTATGTTTGAGTCACATAATAAATAGTAATAAAATAGTCGACTTTTAAAATCCTGCGATTCTTTGTAAGAGTTTTGATAAGTGCTAGTAATTTCTACTTGAAATAGATAATAAAATTAATGATAATAATAACCACCAGAAGTGTGATATCAAATTGAAACTTTTTTATAGAAGGAAATGAAATATTTTCCCGCTATTGATTGATGTCAATACTAATGAATCAAATATTATTCTACTTTATTTTTCGGAAAAAAATCTGATGTTCCCAAAATGGTATCCCCTTCCATGTTTCCCATTCATTATTTGACATGTGTAATTATTAATTTATTTTTTCATTGTTTACATTTTTTCTTTCCTATTTTTTATTTTCTCTCTCATGAAAATGGATCACGCGTCAAATAATGAATGGAGAGACATGGAAGGGGATACCATTTTGGGGACAACAGATTTTATTCCTTATTTTTCTACTATGTCAGTAATACAAAATTAATTGAATGCTCATGAAGAACTAGATAGTATTAATGTTCAATGGTAAAGAGAGTTATTTTAAATAATTGCTCGCTACTATTCTACCGATAAGTTTAATAACTTGTTTGCATAATTTTTGGCTTTAAAGTACAGGTGTTGTTAATACCACTTTTCAAATAGAAAAATGATGATAACTATGTAGTTTTAAAAGATATCGAACCTACAGGGAAGGTATTCTGTTCCAAAGACCAACAAGAGTAACGGAATAAAGAAAATAAAATAGATAATTTTATTGTTGATGGGTTGGTTGGGATGTGATGGTAAATAAATAGAGAAATGTATAAATAGATTAAAATAGAAGAAATCGGTATAAATTATCCCTACGAACAAGTATAACAAAGAAAACATGCAAAATCATCAAAGATATTACGTACACCAGACTACTTTAACAGATTCGGTTCTAGACACTCAGATATTCAATTATTCACCGCAGAGCAACACATGAAATGACTTTTCTAAGTCTAGTGCAAACAAATTAAGACGATTATATAAACCTGGATAACAATAATACTATGCTTAGTACGGGTCGCTCTCATATAGCCATATTTAGCAAGTTACCATTCCAAAAATGTTGGCTCACTAAACAACGTTATAACAACAGATACAATGATTATACACAATCTTGTTAACCCCGAAATCACTCTTAAAGTTAACTCAAAAGCATATAACTTGATTAATATAAAAGACTCAACATGAAATACACAATATGACACATAGAAATATCATAAACTTCGAAATAGAAAGTATAAGTAGAAAGCAAAGCAAAGTTGTAAGGTATGCAAGTGAAAGCTAAAGTTGATCAAACTGTATCCACTCTTTAATGGGAGTCGTCAATTCCCACAATTCCTGCGTCTGCTTTGAATTCGGTCTCGGCCCATACAGAACCTCCTCTAGGATACTATTCTTTACGAATATCGAATAAACGAATGTTGAAGAACGAAAACTTTTATTGATAAGTGATTTGCAGTTACACTTATACAACAATCTCTCGAATATGTAGAGAAATCTAGTGATCGAAATAAGGATTCGAATAACTTATGCATTTTCTCGCTAACGCTCATGAACGTAGCGAAAACTAGACATTTTTACTCTCTATCTATGCACACACTATGCACTATTTTTCCACCCCTTTATTCTACACTCCAATGCCACCCAATGCCAAGAAATTTGTGAGATTTGGAGCCCTATTTATAGAGTTTGAAGGGTTGCGTCTATGCAAACGAAGAGTCACATCCATCAGTGAAAGATTGCATCTCTTTAATGTGATTGTTTGAGAGGCTTTGATTCAATCCACAATGGATAGGCACCTTTTCATGATTGGTTGACTCCTAATAAGTTTCTTTTCATTGGTAGTTGATGGCAGTTGATCATGCTTATCTGGCGGTTGGTAGTTAAGAAGATAATCCCAGAAAACCGTCCATGTCGCGACAGCGATGTACATGTCGCGACCGTGAATCTTTGTTGGAAGACTTCTGGTTCTGAAGTAAACAAGTCGCGACTACGAATGATTGTCATGACCATGAATTGAATTTTACTCAGAATTCTTCTTGTAACTTCACCGATCTTCGACAGCTTCGATCCTAAGCCAAATCTTTAAGTTCCACCCATCTTTTTGCACCTTTTTTACTCTTTTTTCATAGAATTCCACTTTAGCTCATTTTACTCCCAAGATTTACCTAGTATTTGTATTTGCATAAAAAAACAACTACATACCACGTGAAATCTTTTATATGAAGTATAAAAATGACTAAAACTATAGTGTTTATTGTATAAAATTTATATAATAATAAGTGCAATTATACACTTATCACGTACTGACATGGAGAAATTTCAAAACTCAAAATTAATCTAAAATGAACTCTTAAGGATGACATGATTGATATAATCTTAATTGAAACATTCCATAGATGCTTTAGGTTTACTCACTTGTTAAAAGAGACATAGCATCTAAGTATAAAGCAATACAAGTTGATGTATGCCTTGACTTGCTGTAGTAGAGCAATCCCTTAGACTAATTGGATAGAACTCCTTCAGTACTAGCCTCCAAAATATGATAGCTTTTATAAGTAGTCCACACGAACACCACCAACCAAAACCTCCTTCAAAGAGAAAACTTGTTAGTTAACAAGTGGCTGCTAAATCACTCGTAGACCAACCTGAAAATAACTGTGAATGCTCTTTTTCGAAATAGAAATAAGCCATGAAAAGAATCTCACAAATAAAAGAAAAACTCAGGGAGGATCTCAAAATAATTTGCAAGAAAAGAGTCGGTTAACATGTGGCTGCTAGATCACAAGTAAACCAACCTGAAAATAACTGTGAATGCTCTTTTCAGAAATAGAAATAAGCCTTGAAAAGAATCTTGCAAATAAAAGAGAAACTCGAGGAGGATCTCAAAACAAGTTTAGAAGAGAAGGCTGAAATGAATTACGTTTGAAAGGAGGAGGAGAGGCTCCTTATATAGGGGGAAGGGGAGAAATTTAGCTCCCCATTTAGCAATGTGGGATGGGGATTTCCCCATCCCACATGCAAGTCAACCGCGCGGAGCCCTTGGATCCACGGGTTAATCCGCATGCACAGCCCGCTTTGACTAGCTGTGCATACCTAACAAGCCTATCATAGGCTTGCTTTGTCCTACAAGCTCAGGCTTGTGGGACTTCCTGCAAGCGATGCAGGTATGCTGGTGGGCTTGCACTACAAGCCCATGCAAGTAGTGTTAAGTAGTGCTTGTAAGCCTACAACCTACTAGCATGCATTCCATGCTAGCACATTCTGGCTACCAGTGAGCATTTTTAGTGCTCACATGGTAGCCACACAGGCCCCTTCCATGAACAATCTATGTTCACATGACCCACATGCATAGTAGTCTAAAAAACCTCTTGCTTCCCAATAAAGGTTAGGGATACTTCTTGCTCAAGCTGCTCTTTGCCTTATACTAAGAAAACATTTTGCTCATTCAATTCTTATAGCAACAGATGATGACACCTTGAGGAATATGATCAAATCCTTGGCAAGCAAATTTTTGAAAGCACTATAGAAAACCTCAAAAATCAACTACAGACAAAGCAATCTTCAATTTAGCCTACATCTCAATGATTCCTGGACACATTAGATGTAAAGTTCTTACTGTGTAATCCATGTCATTCGCATCATGCTCTCTAGTTTCCACCAAATGTTATACTTTTCCTTGAAGTTCATTGATTCTATCCACCATGGAATTAAGCTTCTTATGAACTATAAGGCCATTACTAGGGTCGACTAACTTAGTAGGCTCGAGAAAAAATTTACCCATGGCTTAAACAAAGCTTTTTGAGACTTCTTCATAGCCTCTTCAATGTTCGACTTCATTAGAGTGCAAGCTAAGTCCAATTTATCACTCAACTCATCCATGTTGAGCATTAATCCATCCACTTTCTTAAAAACTTCATCCACCATCTTTACAACGTTATCAATCTTGGTGTCATAGCGATCATCAACTTAGACATCTTCTCCATTGTTTCACACTTGTTATGAATTAAGTCTTTATATGTATCCAACTACTTTGGCAATTCATTTATCTTATTTTTCTTATTGGTCTTTATTTTGGCATGCTCCTTGCCAAACTTATGGAATTGTGTAATCTGAGTTTCTAAGGTGGCATGAAGACTACTCAGCATCTTATCCACAAGGCTTTTGGAACTCTCTTTTATTAGATGATTCCTTGTTACATAAAGGCTCCCTTGTATCTTCTCAAAGTCTTCAAAATAAAGAGACTCCGAAGGGATGCTTGAGTGCTCTTAAAACTTAGGAATCTTCACCTTTTTCTTTGTGAATAAGTCTATCAATTCTTATGCCAGTAGCACTTGGCTTATTTCACCATCCAACTCATTATTAGTTTGGAGAGTTGGAAATTTCTTTCTTTGCTATCTCTCTTATATGAGCTAAGATGGTTGAATTAGCCAAATCCTCTTGGATTGGCTTGTTATTAGATAGAGTTGCTTCCTCAATTATAAAATTTACCATGGAAACACCATCATTTATTATTCCCTCCTGAGTGTAGTTCTCAATGTGAAGGACTTCTCTAATTAGAGAGATTAGAGGTGTTGAGGAAGGTTGTGAAGAAAGGTTTGGAGTAGAAGAAGTGTTTGGGGGTATTTGTACAGATGGATTTGAAGAAGTAGAGGTTGGTTTAGATTTTACAAGAGAAGGAATGAGAGTAGTTTGAATTCGTAAAGGTGGTGAAGAAGGGTTGGTCTTTTTTTGGGAAGTGGTTAGAGAAGAGATATGATTAGGGAATTTATAAAAGAATTTGAAGTACAAGCATGAACATGAGAAGAAGGAATTTCAGTATTTACAGTAGAAATTGGGGAAGGATTTACAAAAGAATTATGGGAAAGTTTTTTAGGTACCTGAACCTCAAGTAACTTAGACTAAGTGGATGGTAATTCAGTTTGCTAAGTGAGATCGGGGGCTTGGATTTTCTCCTAAAGAAGAGTAGCTTCATACTGGTTGATGACCACCATGTCATCTTCATCCTAACTACTAACTACTTGAACTATCCTTCTTGGATGAACAATGGAAGATCACTTCTTTTGAACTCCTCTAATTCTAGATTCGGCCTTGAGCTCTTTCTCAATAGTGCTAATGTATTCAATATCTTCTTTGGCTTTCTTAAAGCTCTGCTAAGAAGCTTCCTCTCTTTCCTCTATGAACTTTCTCTTCCTTAAACTCAATTCTTGTTCCAACTCTATTGAAGACATATTATTGTTTTTCTCCACAACTTCTAGAGGAGGAAGAGGAAGAGATGATTGAGTTGTAGCAGCTTCTAGATCTTTTTATTTGGACTTGGCCTTAGCTTCCCCATGAGTCTTTATCTTCAAGTTCAACTTCTTCTTTGGCTGAGTTTGGGCGGGCATAACTCCTTCCCTTGCTTTTGTTGGGCTGGCCCTCTTTCTTTAAGCCATTACCTTAGCTCTCGTACTTATAGGAGTAGAAGCAATTGATGTTTGCATAAGCTAATAGAGGAACATTATCAATAATTCCTTCACTAGGTAACTCATAATCCACCATAAAGGAGTCCTCATCCTCCTTAAGGACGTTTGCTAGAAACACTGGTACTACCTTAGCCTTCTTCGATTTAACATCATGGGATTTGGTGTACCTTGAAAGGTCCTGATCGAACTTCAATTTCTTAAAGTGTTGGAAATCCAGGATCTTCTTCAATGGTAAAATATTGTCTTCGCTGTCACCTAAAAACTTGGATATATCCCTCTTCACAGCTTTCGTGATGGCAGTGATAAGGTAATCATAATGATAAAGGGTAGTTACCTTAGTGAGATGATGTAAAATCATCACAAGCTAGTTAAATCACTTCCCTTCCACCATATGATATACAATACACCTCTTAAAATTGGTGTAGTTGTTGAGAGATCCAGTCTTGGGCATAATGATCTTAATCAATAGGTCATGGCATGCTTTAGCCTTCCATGCAATTCTAGAAGAGACAATTTCTTCAGATCCATAATCTGTCTATAGTTCCCAATCTTCTGGGACAACAACAACTTCTTCATCCCCATCCTCCTCAGTATAGTGCCTTTTAAAGGCATGTGTAAGGTTATGGCAATTAGCTTTACATAGATGAGATAGGAGGTTTGGTTAATTTCTATCATCAAGAAGTCATGAATAGTCTAGAGATTTGAATAGAACTTCCTTACTAATTCCTTGATCGTCGGGCTATCAAGGAGAAGTTATTGACTTAGATTTTTCTGCTTGATCACTCGGTGCATGGTCTTATTTTTCAATAGCCCATCATAATACACTTCGAACACTAGACCAAATCGAGCCCCAATAGACTTGAGTGAAAATAGTGCTATGAGGTAAAATGATCTTCCTTGTTGAGCAATCAACGTTAACAAAAATATTTCGTTGAGATTTGCCTTTAAGGATGAACTGAACTTTGCCTTGAGATCGTTGAGAAGATACCATTGCAAAGAGAATTTGAGAGAGAAAGAGTTAGGGTTCTTGAGAGAAGTTGGCTTTGATAATTCAAATTGCAAGTGGGTTTCTCTCTCCAGCAAGCTCTCCCTTAATTAAGTAATTTTACTCCAACATAGCATGTGTCTCTTCCACAAGCAAAGATAAAGTTTAATGGTGAGATTGAACATGAATTTAACCGACTTAGTTAAATGATGTAGTTTGGGTTTTAGACAGTTCCAATTCAAAACTCCCATTCAATAAAGTAGCTTTTGAGATTTTAATAGTAAAAACTAAACTAACAGCATTAAATGATAAAGTAAATCGGGTTAAATATGTGTCACCTCATTCCGCTCAGCATAGATTTTGGACTTGATTTTCAACACTTAACCAAAATTTATGGGATTTCTTCACATTGGGTTCGCCATTCCAATTAGCCCTCTCAAAGTGTCTCCTTTTTTATTGGTTTGGTCAATATTTCATCTCGCTGCTCCTTTAAAGGAACATACACCAATTTGACATATCTTCTTAGAACATGATCTCTTATGAAGTGATGTCTAATGTTGACATTCTTCATCCTACCATGTTAAACTAGATTCTTGGATAGGTTAATTGCGCTCTTATTATCACACATAACTTTGAGGCATTTTGAGTTGATACCATAATCCTCCAGTTGCTGCTTAATCCATAGCAGTTGAGCTATGCAACTTCCCACTTCCATGTACTCAGCTTCTGTAGTACTTAGTGTAACAGAAGTTTAATTATTGATGTACAATGAAACAAAGCATTCTCCAAGAAAATGGTATCCTGTTGTGGTGTTTTTCCTGTCAAGCTTGTCCCTTCCATAATCTGCATCTATTTATCCTCTAAGAGTGGAATTTGAGGTGTTGGGATACCATAGACTTACATCAATAGAATTTTACAAGTATTGGAGAGTTCTCTTAACTGTTTCTAGGTGAGATTCTCTAGGGTCGGCTTGATAACGCACACAATAACATATAAAGTATTAAATATCAAGCCTACTATTAGTTAAGTAAAGGAGAGAACACATAATAGCTTTTTAGAACTTATATCTATAAGCTTATCAGCTTCATCCTTACTCAAGATTGTATCAGTGGTCTTGGGATTGGATATTGGCTTCGAATGCTCCATATCAAACTTCTTCAAGATTTTTTCAACATATTTTGCTTAGTTGATGAAGATTACATATTCACTTTTCTTGATCTGTAGTCCAAGGAAAAAGTTGAGCTCTCCCATTATTGACATCTCAAACTTGCTCAATAGCTTGTTTAACTCCTTGTAAAGCTTCTCATTAGTTGCTCCAAAAATGATATCATCTGCATAGATTTGGACTAGCAACACATCTTCCTTTGCTTGATGAACAGAGTTGTATCTGCTTTGCCTCTTTCTTAACCTTTGCTGAGTATGAAGTTGGTCAACATTTCATACCAAGTATGAGGTGCTTACTTCAATCTGTAGAGAGCTTTCTTCAATTTCAAAACATGATCAGGTTTCTTTGCATCTTCAAACCCTGGGGGCTTGCACACATAAACTTCCTCTTGAATGAAGCCATTTAGGAAATCACTCTTGACATCCATTTGAAATAATTTGAAATTCATATAGGATGAAAAAGCACATAGATACTAATTGCTTCAAAACCAGTTATTGGTGTATAGGTCTCATCATAATTGATCCCTTCTTAATGGTTATAGCCTTGAGCAACAAGTCTAGCTTTGTTTCTGACAACAATGTCATCTTCATTAAGCTTATTCTTGAAAACCCATTTGGTACCAATAATTGATTTCCCTTTGGGCTTAGGAACTAGATCCCAAACATCATTACGCTTGAACTTATCCAATTCCTCTTGCATCATGATCATCTAGTAGTTATATGCTTCTATATCTTTAAACTTCTTAGGTTTATTCAATGAGATGAAAGCCAGATGCTCATCATCCTACTGAGCTGACCTCATGTCATCACTATATTATGAACATCATCTACAATAATTTCAATTGGGTGATTGCGATGAGTTCTAATATCTCTTGGAAGACTTAGTTATACAACAAGAGTCTCTAAAATTGATTATTGCGTCTGAGGTTGATCTTTTACTTCATTGATGTTGATTGAGAGATCTTCATCACCTTTAACTTCCTTAGTTTTTGGCTTTTATGTTGGGTTGGGAAGCACAGAGAGTGGCATACTGAGTTAATTTTTTTGTTCGATTACTACTTCATTTTCATCAGTTGGACGTCTATCTATAATGTTAGTTTCATCAAAATCTACATTCATAGACTACTCTAAAAGATCAGTTCTCTTGAGATATATTCCATATGACCAACTGTTAGTCGAGTAACCCAGAAAGATACCTTCATCAACCTTTGGATCAAACTTACCTAGCTACTCCTTAGTATTTAGGATAAAATACTTACAACCAAATGATCTGAGAATACCAATCTTAGGCTTGCACCCTTGCCAAAGCTCATAGGGCTTTTTCTCCAAAATTGTGAGATTCAAAACTCGATTAAAGATATAACAGGCTATTTTAATGGCTTCTCCCTAAAATTACTTTGGTAGATTGTTATCACTCATCATAGATCGAGCCATTTCAACTATGGTTCTGTTCTTCATTTCTACAATCTCATTTTCTTGAGTATAAGGAGTAGAAAAGTTATGGTCAATACCATGAGCTGAACTGAATTCTTCGAAATAAAAGTTCTCGAATTCATGTCCATGATCACTCTAGATTCTACAAATTTTAGTTCCTAGTTCATTCATTATCCAGTTACTGAGTTTGACAAAAGACTCAAGGTTTCATCTTTGATACTCAACAAGACTACCTATAGGAGTCTCATGAAGTCATCCACAACCACCAAGGAAAACCTTTTTCCTCTCATGCTTATAGGTTGAACATGACCAAAAAGATCCAAGTGGAGGAGCTCCAATGGTCTCTTAGTTACTATATTGTTAATTGATCTAAATGACTTTCTAGCCTGCTTACCAAGTTGACAAGCTGAGCAAAGCCTTTCTTTCTTAACACTAATACTAGGTAAAACCAAAACTAGTTGCTTAATAGCCAGTTTGGATATAATTTTAATATTTATATAACCCAACCTTCTATGCCAAAGCCACAAAATATCCTCCTTCAATACAAAACAAAAATTAGTGGAGCTAGAAATATAAATCAATCATATAAACATTATTGATTCTAGGAGAAAAGAGAATAATAGAATTAGTCTTACAGTAAATAGCTGAGCAACCTACTGAATTAAATGTAACTCTCTTACCTTTGTCACAAAGCTGAGCCACACTAAGTAGATTGAACTTGAGTCCTTTGACCTGAGAAACCTCTATGATTGAAGGAGAAACACCCATTATGTCACTTCCAACAATCTTGCCCTTTTGGTTATCTCCAAAGTTGACACTACCATTTCTTTTGCGCTCTAATGAGATGAACTGAGTTTCATCTTCCATCACATACCTCAAGCACCCATTATCCAAATACCACATTCCAATGTCATAAGCAAACCTCAGGCTCACCTTCAAAGCAGTTACATTTTCTTAGGTACCCATGTTTTTGAGCTAGGTCCTCCTTTGTTAGCAATGCTTAAGTTTCTCTAGTCGTACTCATCGTGGTAACCATTTTGATTCTTGTACATAACTTTAGCATGTCCAATCTTCCAACAAAAGCCACACATCGCTTTTGGTTTAGGTTGGCTCACTTTCTTCTTTGAAGGAGATTTCTTCCCTTACTAGAATTGCAAGTTTGGTTACTTGAAGATGGATGGTTGGGTAGAGGAGGAACCCATTCCTTCTTTAAAGCAGCCAACTTAGCAACTTACTCATCTAATTTCTTAGTGAGCATGTTTATATGACATTATAATACTTAACTTTTTCTTGAAGAAAGCGGATATCAAGAGATAAGGAAGTAATTGTATCTTCATGGTCTTCACTTCTCCTCACTAACTCTTTGATGTTTTTGACCACTTGTTAGTTAGTTTCATTACATCAAATAGTACATGGGTGAACTCTTCAATGGATATAGGAATATCAAATATACCTTAGTTTGGTGGTTCTTCCCTTTGCTCAGCTCCTGAGTTAGTAGCGAATCGATTGCTCTTTGAGGTAGATGCTAATCTCTCGCCCTTCTTATTCTCAATCACCATCAAGCAAAGGTTGGTAGAGTCGTTTGCTTCTTCATCAAATGATGAAGATTATTCACATTCGCTCCATGTGGTAGTAAATGCCTCATTTTTCTCCCCAAACTTCTTTTTGAATATGTTGGCTTATTTTTTCTAGGAAACTTCTTCTTTTTTAATTTCCCATCCATCTTCATGAAGTGCTTCAATCTCCTCATGAGAAGTGTCATTTTCTCATTCAAATCATCATTGTTTGATTCATTAGACGAGTCAACATTCAACAAAATAGCTCTGCCCTCTTTCTCCTTTCCCTCACTCCTTTTAAAGTCATCATTATATTTTCACAGGGACATCACCTAAGTCAGCAAGGTACCTATCAACTTATCATAGCTATAGGTCTTCAAATCATGAGCCTCCTCAATAGCGATCTTCATTGCATCCCACTCAAGAGTGAGAACTCTAAGGATTTTCTTCACCATTTCCTCCTCGATGATTTTCTTACCTAGCCTGTCAAGTTCGTTAATGATGTTAATGAACCTGGTATACATGGATTGAATAGCCTCACTCGCGCCTATCTGGAGCAGCTCATATTCTTGGAGCCTAAGATTGATCTTTGACTCCTTGACTTTATCTATCCCATCATAGGTGACTTTCATCTTTCTCCATATCTCCAGTGATGTCTCACATCCTACGACCCTGTTGAATTCTGTCAAATCTAGCGCATAATGTAAGTAGTCTTCTAGATGGCTACATGCTTTGGGATTGAATGAAACTTTTCATGCATTTTAAGCCTTAGATTAGCATCATCATAGTCTTCTAGATCAACACAACACATTCCCCTTTCCGCACAATGGTGGGAATATTGGGTCCTTATTTGATTTCTAACCATGCCTACATGCTTTGGGATTGAATGAAACTTTTCATGCATTTTTTCCAAAACATGTAATACTAGCCATCGAATAGTGGAGGCCTTGTAACAGGCATTCATTCTTTAAGGAGTGTAGTCTGTCAGTGCCAGAACTGTAAGAATTATTAAAAGACATTTAGATCTTTAACTCTTAGACAATGAGTCTAGAAGTTGAGCGCTTACTCTTGCACCACTTGTTGGTCCACTTTAGCTTTAATAATCATGCAGAGGGGGTGAATGCATATTTACTTGGTGCTTTATCGATTTAAAAAATTTAATCTATGTTTTCAAAGATGCGTACTGAGTGACTTATGTTGAGTGCACTTTGGTCTAAAATATGTAAACCACTATAGCTTTGCTAACTTAGTTTACCTGCAACTTGTGTTGAGCAATCTTACTCAGCTCAAATTGGTTTTCAAGCAGTTATATGAAAATGAGAGATGATGTATTGAGCATAAAGACTTGAAGAGGCAATAAACGAGTTATGGAAAGAATACACCTCTAATTTATCCTAGATCGACCCTTAGCCTATTATGAGCGGAATACACAAAAGAGATGGGCCGAGAGCAAGCGGAATGAGAGGTGTGGTCCATCGGGGTATTTTTGTGAAAATAAAATTTCGAGTCGGGACTCGAAAGTTTTAAAGAGAAAACAAAATCGATTTAGATCATCACAACTCGAAATCGACGTCTCTTAGTGTAGAGTCACCACCTGGATTAGTCTTCAAGGAATTAAAGTCTTGTGAGGCTTAACGTTCGGGGTACGACCCACTAAGACACAGAGATTTGGGTTTGGGATAAGTTGCTCACTTCTTATTGTATCACATTAAATTACATCTATAGAAAACCTCGTTTCTTAATTGTGCATATTCGAACTTGAGTCGTTTTCATGTTTATAAACTATGATTAAATGCGCATGCAGAAAGTAGTAGATCTATACATAAAGCAGTAAATAAATGCAGGAAAATAAATTACAAAACCTCGGGGGATGCAACCGCTCTCATAATCTATTAGTTACATTCCCTTTAAAAATAATTGCAATAACGAAGGAAAATAAAATCCCAAGCATACATCTAACCTAATCTACCTGCATCCACAAAGGTTAGCACAGGGGATATAGCACAAAAAGAATATTTACACATATGCTATTTAATTTTGACGAGGCCCATGTGGCCTAATCAAAATATAGTTATTTTAGTGGAAAAAACAATTCATTTTATAAACAAATATGTTGCTCATTTTTAATTAGTGAAAATGATTGCATGGTAAAAATGTGTGGTCTGTTATCTAGGAATAAATTTTATTCGCTTCGTGGGGGTATTCTAACATGAATATATAAGGATCTCCATAATTAAATAAATTAAAAAGAAAAGATGAAATAAAGGAAGCAAAATAACAATTAAATAAACTAAAAGAATTAATAAACTAGAAATTAAATAATAAAAGGCATAAAATAAATCCTAGGTCATGATGTAGAATTGAAGAAAAATAAAGAAGTCACGAGAAGAAGTAACTCTAAGAACTCATAGACTTACCCTTTCGGCGCGAATCCACTTCGACAAATTCATTGTTTCTCCGAGATCGTTCCTCGTTTATTTTTTTGTGATTAAAAAGAAATTTAATTTCAAAAAAATTAAATTCGGATTCATAATTCATTTTTAGTAAGAAAATAATTGAAAGAAATTTTTAAAAGCTGAAAAGAAATGTCATTGTCAAAATGCCAGAGTAATTTCAGCTGTTTTTGCTAAAGAAAATCTCATCCTTTACACTGAAAATTCACCCCTATTAATAAGAAAAAATCCAGATTTGGCTAAGTTCGCCGGTGATCCCTTCATCGGTGAAGGCTGGCTAGCCAAGCCAGCTTCGTGCTGGGTTGGCTAGCAAAGCTGGCTTCGCGTGCTCCATGCTTTGTTGACGAAGCCAATTGGCTTTGGGCCGGGATGACTCTTTTTTCCACTTTATCTATTTTTATCTTTTATTTTATTATTTTATTATTTTTTAATTTATTTTTTATTAATTAATTAAAACTCTTTTAAGTGTTTAATTAATTAATTTATTCTTGAAGCCTTAAATATTTATTCATGTCCTAAAATATTTAGTTTAAGGCTTTTAAATATTTTTATGTCCCGGAGTGTTTATTTAGGCCCCAAAAATATAATTTGGTGACGAGAAGAGCTCCCATTTCAAGATAACAGGATAATCGAAACTTAGTGAGATTCAAGGATTTGATCCCGAAAAGCCATTATCATCGAACGCGCGAGCTGGTATAAAATCACGTGCTTACAGTTGCCTCTTGTGAGATCACTGCTAGTTATAGCCATTATGATCACACGAAATGGAGCAGAGGGATCGAGAGAATACCTGATCGATGAGGCTAGCAACTTTAAACATTAATTAGTGATGGTGGATGCCCCTTGTGGGCGATTCAGCCATTCCTTATAGCTGCACATATTTTTCTTTGATAGGCAAACATTTATTCCTTCGATTGAAGTCATTGTGTACCCCTTGTGAGTTAACATTTGGTTAATTTTGGTTGTTGGAGCAGCTAGGTCAGGGCGTTGAATCTGTTTCAAAGGCAACCAGGGGAAGATTTGAAAAAAATTTCAACTTATTTCCCGTGGCAAATTAGAGAAAAATATAATGTAAATATATTTCGTAGTATGAAGTTTTAATTATCCGATTGAGTTTATGCGAAGGAAAAATTTCACCCTTTCAATCAAAAATCAAAACATGATAAAATAATGAGTTAAAAGAATTTCGGGGTTGTCCCGTAGACCGCTCCCTTATGTTAGGAGGCTTTTATTGGAGAACAGAAAAAGTGGTGGGGTCTGTGCCTTTTTCCTATAAATAAAATCATTCCATTCCTTTCCATTCACTTTCACATTCCCCTTTCTCTCTCTAATTTTTATTTTCTTTTTTCTCTCCCTTCTTTGTAGAAAAATGTTATCTAAGATTAAGGGGAGAACCCTCCGACATGGGGCGAGACTTGAGTATCAACTGACCGATGACCTTGACATGTTTTTTGTTGATATCGATGTCACTAACGGCTTGAGGGAGACTGATACGATGCTTGGTTTAGTGCCCACCACCCCCGTATAGACGTTAGAACCAGAGTAACCTAGTTAGATTCACCTTTCTTGGGTCCAGGTTTTTTTTACAACTCAGCCTTTATCATTTATTTACATAACTAATGCATTTTTTAGTTCTTTAAGATGTAGAATTGAATGAAAAATTATTCATGCCATGGAATTTAACTTAGAATAGAGAAAAAATGATATTTTTCATGTTAAATACACCAAAAAATAAACTAAAAGTCCATCGAAAAAATTTTCTGATGGACAGACCTTGCCAGCGAAGCTAGCGTTGGCTTTGATAGCTCCTTGCTGGTAAAGCCAGATCGATGGCTTCGCCAGCTTAGAGCTAGCGAAGCTGGCTGAGTCGAGTATGCATTTTTTATTTTTTTTATTTTGAAAATCTAAATATATTTCGAGTAATCTTTTTTTAAAAAAGGGTATTTTCGACAACCTAGAAAAATTTGAAATTTTTTCAAAAATTTTTATAATATTTTAAGGAAATTGGGGATTAAAATTTACAATATTGAAATAAAAATTATAAAATGAAAGTGGTTTGGAAGAAGAATTTTCAAGGATGGTTGGAACAAATTTTGGTTCAGTTCTCTTTTTAGCCGAATTTTTTAACCTATTACTGACCCTGCGTTGTTCACTTTGCAGTCTCTCATCATTAGTCCTAGGGGTGGGCTATAAATTATTTGGGCATGGTGGCAACATGATGTAGCATAGGCCTAGCTTGCACAGGTCATCGCGACTATCGGTTTTGGTAACATAGCTCGGTCATTGCAAATCGACGCAACTTCCTCATGTGACATTAGCTGCTTTGGCCTAGAGATGGTGTGATATTTCTCAAACCTTCCATTTTGTTCTCTGGGAGGTCACCATTACTCCTTCGGACATGGTAGTGATCATTGGTCTACCCTGGTTCGAGACTTTAATTAGCTTTGATGCATACATAGAGCGGTTATTTGGGAGCCCTGTTATTCGTAGATGGATTATCAGTTATTCGGCATCGATCCTAGAGGTGGAGCGTTGGCCTACTATGAGCTGGTCGATTACTGGACTAACCGATCGCCCATTCTAGCTAGTGAGATTCCACTTTATGTTCGTTCCTATATTATTACATTGCTTAGTGTGACCTTTTTCCTGATCACGAATAGTGAGATAAATATGGATTGATCCCTCACATGAGCGACGTCGACGGGATTAGTGACCTTAATTAGCCTCTAGCGATATTGGCTCAGACATATTTTACTCTTGATGTGGCTACGAGGACCCATCAAAAGGCATTATGATGTTGCCATCTTATATATCAAGTACCACTGTTCATTTATTATCAAAATGTATTGGTTTCTTTTAGCATTCATTGATTGACCCTATCCTTGTGTTTGATTATGCAAGCTTATGCTTTCACATACAGATTCTTTCCTTCTCTAGGATTCCCTATTGCTCCTACGGGCTTTCCTTACCTTACCCAGATTTACTCAGCCTTTGATGGAGGTGTCCTATCCTTCAAGGAGTACCGTGTGTATCTCTACTACTTGACACTTGATCAGGTGATGATTCTTTTTCTATTTTGCGAAAATTACATTTACCCCTTGTTGAAAATTATTCTAACTTGATTTAACTGTGTTTCAGGTTAATCGTGATCCTTGGACTGAGCTCCCAAGCTACCAGATGGTGAAGATGATCCAAAAGGCGGTGGACCAGAACTGCTTCATTATAGATTATCCCAAGACACGAGAGTGGTACTTGGGCGAGTGTATTCAGTACTGGTGGATGAGGCCAGTGGCTGATAGGTGCATCCTTCTTGCACCTCATAATGGGTTATTCTGAGCACATTTGGTGAATACCCAGCCAACAGATACGCGATCATTGTTCAAGGAGCAAGTGTACGAGTCTACAATCAGAGTAAAGATTAAGAGTCCTTCATATGGGATAGTCTGATTCCACTACATCCTTTGACTCGAGTTGTTATCGACCAGCCCTATATGTAGTAGTGTAGAGGTTATGGTAGTTAGGGAACATGTGGCCCCGCTATTGGAGCGAGTGGTACCGAGGTAGGATGTCAGGTATGGGAGTCTTACTCTATTAAGCATTTCCATCTTTTATAGATCTTGTTTCTGACTATTATTTGCTATTGTAGGAGGCGGCCCAGAAGAGGACTAGGGTTCCTGACCTGAATATATCTACCAGAGGTCCGAGTTCTGCTTCTTCGAGCATTATCGAGGGGAGACTGATGGTTCCTCTAGATATATCCTTATACCTGATGGACTTCCCTAGGATGGGGGTGGAGCAGTCCCTTCCTCGAAGTAGCCATAGGCTCTTGTTCAATCCTTCTAATGCTACCCATGTAAGCCTTTGACTAGTTGATTCATTTTGAAAGATAACGTATTGATTTCAGAATTTTTGATATTGTTTTGCTTGTTTTGACTGTAGTTTTCTTGAGAGGAGATGGAGCGGGTGACCAGATATTCCCTTGCCATGAGGGACCTAATGTTTTCTCAAGATAGAGTTAAGATGGTATCTTTTCCTTCTTGACCTGTTTATTCTAATTTGAAATGCATGTATAATGTGTTATGTTTTATACTTAATGTATGCGAATGTGATTTTTGTATGTTATGATGATTACAGACTCTTGCTGCAGGGAGAGCTGATTTTGAGAGGTGATACCGGGAGCTTGAGGGTCGCTTCCAAGAGCAAAACATTCGTTATCAGGGTTTGGATACCTGTCATCAAGGTTTGGATGCCCGTTATTGAGGTTGGGATGTCTAGTATCAAGAGGTGGTGCTGTGGACTGCTAAGCATACTTGGGTTTGGGAGGAGGAAGAGCGGGTCAGCGCTACTACAAAGGACTTCAATTGCTCCTATCAACATGACCTAACTGCCCTAGTTGGAGAGACGAGCACTTGCCCATTTCCTTCTCTTGATTGTTATGCTATCTTCTTCGACGATTCTTAGACTTCACCTACTCTTGGGCCTACAGTGGGTGCTCCTGGACATCTGCCCTTTGAGGATTACCATGTTATCATCATGGAGCCTAGAGATGATGATACTATGAGTGGAGGCGACAGATAGGCGATGCTTAGGAGCTTTTCGGCCTTCTTTTCTTTTCTAATTTTTTTGATAGTCTTGTAGAACATTGAAACTCACATTGTATGAAAAAGAGCTAGACTTAGGCTACTGCATGTCAGATCTTTACTTGCTATGATTTTAGTTTATAAACATGAGTGCTTGTTTGCTATGAATGTTTGTGTGTATTTTAAGCATGAATGAATGTAGTATGCTAATGTTTCTTATTAATGCGTGTAGGTGACACCGATTTTGAGGAATTTCCTTCATTGTTTTACTGATATTGACACATAACGAGTGACTTAGAGCTTTTCTCTGAATTATCCGCAAGCCAGATTGGAAAAGGCTTAAGGGGTTTGGGCTAGGAGGCCTCTAATACCTCGCTTCTAGGCAGGTGAATATGACCCTTGTTCGTGCTGCCTTGAGGTTCTAGGATCAGGCCACTCATGTCTTCCGCTTTGATGGCCTTGAGATCTAACCCTTGGTCAAGGAGTATCATGCTATACTAGGGCTTCATTTTCTGGTGAACCCAACTCCACTATTCCTAGTGATGTTTTACTTTGCATTTCTTGCATTCTAATTTGGAGGCGAGGATAAGCTGCGAGGGCTGTGGAATCTAGAATCCACCAAGCATTTTTTATCTACCCCTTTGAATATTGGATGTTTTCAACTTAATGATGTCCTCAACTGGTGTGAGACCATGCCCAGTTCCCATCTTATATGGCCTTCCATGGTTGCCCTACTTCTCATGGTAGAGTTCATTTATGGCGTTGGATCAGTTTCCTCATTCCAATGGCTCCCTGTCATCGACCCACTTTCCATGGGTCTTTCTGCTACAAATTTAACTCTAGCGGAGAGCTTGGTTCACATGGACGCTGCCACAATGAACCCAGACTTAGTGGATTACCACTTCGCTCTACTCGAGGTACATCTACTCAACCTTTCTCTTCGTGAATTCCATTCTCTTATTTGAATGAAATGTTTGTAGGTGTAGCTATTAGAGAAGCTTCGCTTGACTACCGACCCTCACTTGGCCAAGCGTGATTTCTTCCTTTGCATTATTGTCCTAGAGGGTTTATAAGGAAGGACCATGGTACGCTAAGTGAGGATGCTTAAGTCAAGATTCTACACCCTTAATCGGGCTTCCGAGATTTGCTGGCTTAGTCCTTGCTTGGAGATTCCTTTCGTGGTAACCAACATGCATGACCATGGTATGCTACTGATGAGCTTATTCAGTGTTACTTCCTGTGAGCAGGCGACACAGAGAGGTGGCCCGAGAGCTCGCGGTTTCATAGGCGCGGTCCACCGGGGTGTTTGAAAAAGAGAAAAGTCCCGGGTCGGGGACCCGGGAAAAAGGTTGAAAGAGAAAAAGGTGAAAACGTTTTAGATCGGTTCGAACCCGAATCCGTCATCTCTTAGTGTGGAGTCGCTACCTGGATTAGCTCTTAACAGGAATTAGAGCCCTGAGAGGCTTAACGTCCGGGGGACGGCCCACCAAGACATAGAGATTTAGGTCCGGGATAAGTTTCTTATTTCTTATTGGATCACATTAAATTACATCTATAGAAAACCGTTTTATTTTAATTTTGCATATTCGCACTTAGTTCATTTTTGGAGTTAAATGCATGATTCATGTATTGCGAAATAATAAATCATTCACAAAGCGGAAAAATAGACCATCCAAAAAATAGTAAGTAAATGCGGAAATTAAAAATTACAAGGCTTTCAAAATCGAGGGATGCAACCGCCCACTACCCTATTAATTACATTTCCCAAAAAAATGAAATTGTGATACCCGAAGAAAAAATAAAATCCTAACATACATCTAGCCTGCATCCACAAGGGTTAGCACAGGGGATATCACATATGTTCGATTTTGAATTTAGTGAGGCCCGTGTGGCCTAAAAAAAATCAATCACGATAAAGTGTTTGTTATTTAAATAAAACCGATTATTTTATTAACACATTGGTTGATCAATTTCAATTAATGAAAATGATCGCATGGAAAATTGTGAAGTCAGTTATCCGGGAATATATTTTATTCCCTTCATGGGGGTATTCTAATACAAAAATAAAAAAAAGAAATAAAAGAAGAATAGAATTACAATATTTATAATAAAATAAAATAATTCCTAGGTTCACATGTAGAAAGAAATTAAAAAGAAGAAGAGGAGCACGAAATAAGTAGCTCTAGGAACTCAGAGGCTTTACCCTTTTGGCGTGAATCCGGTTCGGCAAGTCCGTTTGATCCCCGGGAGCGTTCCTCGTTCGTTTTTGTAGTTATTGTGATTTAATGTGAAAACAATTGTTTGGTTGGAAAATAATGTGTTTATTTATCCAAAAGATAATCAGACTCGGATTCTAAATTTATTTTAGGCCCGAGAATATCTTAGGAAATTTTAAGAAATAGATGAAGAGAAGTTTGATTTTAAAATGAAGAAATTTGGGATCCAAAAGTGTTTTGGATCCAAGAAAAAAAAGTTAGAAGAAAAGAAAATATTTTTTTGTATTTTTTTATCTTAAGGGAATAATTTTTCTCTGAATTTTTTCGGCCCCGTGTACTGAAAAAGACCCAACTATTTATAGAAAAAAGTCTTGAAAAATCCAAAATAGGAAAACTTTTGGCGAGACCTCGCCAAGGGTGCTGGCAAGGCCTCACCAAGATTGCTGGCGAGGCCTCGCCAGCCATTTGGTGAGGCTGCCTCTCCAATTTGGCGAGGCAACCCCCGCCAAGAGGCCTAACGAGGGGAAGCCTCGTCAAGGGAGGCCTGGCGAACTCGCCAGAACGTCTGGCGAGTTCGCCGGAACACCTAGCGAGGCTTGCCAAGGTCTAGTGAACCTTGCTAGAGTTTTGGTGAGCTCGCCAGTGTGCTGGCGATGCTCGCCAAAATCCTAGCGAGCCTTGCCAGGGCATGGCGAGGTTAGCCAGGTTGCTGGTGAGCCTCGCCAGGCCCCTGGCGAGGTTGGCCAGCCCTCTAGCGAGCCGTGCCTCGCCAAGTATAGGTGAGGCGGGTTCCTAATCCGGCTTCCGGTTACATATTTAAAATTTTTGTTTATTTTCATATTTTTTATTTAATTTTCTGAATTAAAGTCCTTTCAAATTCAGAGACGAGGAAAACTCACAAATAAAGATCATCGGACGGTCGAAAATCGTGTGCTTCAAGGATAAATATCCCAAAAAGCCATCATCATTGAACTCGCGAGCTGGTACAAAATCCCGTGCTCACAGCTGCCCCTCGTGTGGTAATTGCTTGTTGAATAACCAGTATTATCACACCAAAAGAGCGGAGGGATTGAGAATATACTTGACCGGTGCGGTTAGTGACTTCTTGTTCCCAATTGGTGATGACATAGGCCTTCCCTTTTGGTGCTATGTCTTCATAGGCTTTTCTGTCTCCTTCTTCGGAATCCCTTAGGTACTTGATGCCTCTTGTGGGTGGGTCGACCATTTTTTTCTGTGGCATCCCTATTGTAGTCGGTAACCGTTTCATTCTCCAGTTGATAAATGAGACTATTTCTTTCTTCAGCCATTGAGATAACCGTTTCCTTCTTCAGTTATGTTTTAAATTTCCTTAATAGGATGTTCACTTGTTTCTAGTAACAAATCATGGAAAAGATAATGTTAATACATTTTATGATGAATGTTTTAATTATTTGATTGAGTTTATGCGAAGCAAAAATTTTTACCCCTTCAATCAAAAATTAAAACATGAGGAATAAGTTTAGATGAAGTTCGGGGATGTCCCAAGAACCACTCCATTGTGGGAGGCTTTTGTTGCAATGTTGACTTTAGGTTTGAGTGGGCTGTCATGTTGTTTGTGTGTTCATTATGTGGAGGTGAAGGTTCTTGTTTATCGGGACAGTGTTAACCCCGTTTGGCATCGTCTTTACCTGAAAATTTCATGATGTGAATGTAATGTATGCATGTTTTTATGCATGAACAATATTTATCATATGATGTATGTTCGTTTATTATAAGCACCATGGACTTCATTCAGTGAAGATCCTTCTCTTGTATTGGTGCATGGTTACCCCTATGGCTTGTCTTGTTAGGGATTCCATGGAAGACTCCCTCAAAGCAATGACCATGGGTTCGTTGAATCAGATTCGAGTTCATAGCTTAGATCTGGTTTGAGGAAAGTCTGGATGAGTTGTTGATCCCGCATTGTGTTGGTGATGGCTACTTGGAAGCCGTTTGCCTGAAGTGTTGAAGGTATAAGATGTCTTGTACCATTCTACGGGAGAGATGATGAATTTGATATTTCTTCGGTTCTAATTTCTGCATAGATCGCCCTTGCGGGTTTTCAATCTATCGAACCTCGTCTTAATTTTTGCGTGGACCGCCCTTTCAGGATTTCAGTCCAGCAGACTCATTTTTCTTTATATTCATTTTTTTTATTTTTTGATTTTTTGATTTTTGATTTTTTTTTATTTGATTTTCTTGATGTTTACTTGCGACATTCTACCATTGGCATGCAAACAATCAAAATAAACATATGCATAAAGATTCAGCAAAAATGACAATTCATTGATGAACTTAACAGGGGTATAAATGTTTCAAATGATTTGACTCCTGCCATCAATTAGCCTTTTCAGGTTTTCTAACTAATGTGGTTCTCTCGATGTCGTAAGTTTTGCTTGAGCCTCCCTTTTCGGGTTTTCAACTCGGTGGACTATTCTTTTTGTGTTTTGAAAAGAAGCCCTAATTTTTGCTCAACTAACTGAGTGTTAATTGACAAGCTAATTACAAATTTATTTTTTGTTTGTACTGCTTCTTAGAGATTCATTTCTTTCACATATGCGTGATAGCAATTGTGTAAGACTTGGTAGATCAATCACCGTTCATGTCCATGAATTTAGTTGTTATCTTGTTCAGCATTTCTGGTCGATTGGTTGGTGCTCATGCTGCTTTGCTAGCTTGAGGTGTATGTAATGATGAGTTTTATTGATTGGCATTTCCTTTGATTGTGCGATGATTTCCCCACAAATAATAGCAAGCCATCTGAAGGAACTGTTGACGTGTTCAACAATCTGACTCCTTTTTTGTGAAATTGTGCCGGTTGTTTGATTTTATGAATGGTGGTGATAGAGTTGTTGACGTGTTCAACGATCTGCCTTGTTCTTTGTGATGTTGCATCGGTTGTTTGGTCTTGTGAATGGTTTTGGTGGAGTTGTTGACGTGTTCAATGATTTATCTCCTTCCTTGTGATGTTGCACCGGTTTTTTGGTCTTGTGAATGGTTGTGATGGAGTTGTTGACATCTTCGACTATTCGTCTCCTTCTTTGTGATGTTTGGTCTTGTGAATAGTCAACATTTTGTCCTTATTCTAGCTCCAATCCTTTTGATCTTTGCGTGCTTCATTCTCTTGATTGAGTTAGTGGACGTTTCATGCTTGGAGATCTTTCCCTTGATCTTTCATCATTGTATGATGAGGCAATTGCTATCATGCATTATCTAAGTACATTTATTTATCTCTCCCTTTCTCTTAAGAATCAAATCATTTGAATTTTTTTGGGAAATCCATTTATACCCAAATTAATTTCATAAAATGATGGGTCACATGTGCTAAAAAACATTATGTATATGTTTATGAGAATGCATGATGTCATTGATAAAATATCAAGCGAATAAGGAAAATTCAATTTATTTAAAGATAATTCAAAAGAAGCCTCGTAGGTAAAGTAGCTAAATGCTAACTATTACATAATCTTCCCTCATGCTAGTTCCCCCCCATAAGTGTCCATGGACTCGAAGTGCTCCATCCGTTCTGCCTTCTCAAACACTTCTTGATAGATAGCTTTGTTATCATCTCTGGTAGGGTCAAACGAGTCTGCAGCCTGACTTGTGTAGCCATCCAGCGTGTATAGTAGGATTTGAAGTTTTCACCCTGCCTTTGTCTTACAGCCTCCAGATGTTGCATTGTGGTTTCCATCTAAGAGTTGAAAACCATAATGTCCCAACATAGCTTGAGCGAGGCTATTCCAATCAGTGGCTATATTTAGCGGAAGGTGGCTGTACCATTCGTTAACTGGATGGCCTAAGGTGATGACGAAGAGCTTAGCCATCATTCGATTGCTGACCCTCAATCCTCTCATCACCGTCTGATAATATGTCAAGTGAGCTCGTGAGTCGCCAGATCCTACGTACTTCTCAAACTGCGGCATTGCAAAGTTTGGGGGTAAGTTATCTTCATCCCCGACCATTGGTTGTGTAGGGTATGTGTTCCTTAGGTGGCCATAATGAATGGACAAGAACTGTTGCCATAGTTCCACCATGCCAGGTTGTTGGAGGATGGCGTCTCCTGTGCTTGGATAAGAGCCATACTGCCCCTGGGGATATGCTGCAAAGTGGGGTAGTTGAGGTGCCTGGAATTGTGAGGCAATTGACGTACTCCAGTTAGGAATAGGCTGTTGGGTCATTCCTTGGTAGAAAAGCCCTGGTGCGAATGCCAACTGGATAGTTTGTCCAAGGAAGAATAGATTCTAATTCAGCTGACCTTGTCTTGCCCTAAACTGATAAAAGGTAGTTGGGGGCACCATGTGTGAGGTGGGAGGTCCCCTTATTGGATTGACGTTGTTGAGGGTGACCTCCGAGCTAGACACTACATTTTGGGCCCTCCCGACTTGTTGGCGAATGAGCAATGCTAGTTGTTTGCTATTGTCAAAAGCTGTCAGGGCGACTGCAATCTTGGCGCTCACCAACGACTACTGAGAATTTTTTCCCATTAGGACCGGGTGATCTTCCCTTGCACCTTCTCCTTGTGGATTGGCCATAGGAATGTGTTGAACTGAATTTGAGTCTGAACACGAGTCCTCACTTGAGTCAGTGTACAGAACCCCCTCCGGATTGGCCACAATTGGGGAAACACGGACCAGGCGGCGAGCCGGCCTCTTCCAAGCCCTTTTTGATACACGAGTAAAATGTTAGACCGTGTGTGATATGATCCATAAGGCGGGTAATGCATGAGAATAATGTTATGGATGCATTCACAAGGGGTTAGCATGCCATGATGTGAAATAACATGTATGTCAATCCATTTGAAATAAACATGTTAGTTATTAGGTAAAAAAAATGAAAACATGTGGAAATGAAAATCCAACAACGGGGGTTGGAAATGTTTAGTGTGACATCGTAATGTGGGTGGTGTAAGTGCGGTGACTAAGCTACCTGTGTGGTAATAGGTCAATGGTTTGAGGTTTCGTCCTATGACTAGGTCTCATGGGATGAGGAGGTCAAATTGTGATGTACCTTAATGAAATGAAGACAACTACCGTATGTATCTATCTAAAGAATGATTTGGTTATTTTTCCTAATTAGGGCGGAGTTTCGGATACCTATGTGGTCATCGTTATTTGAGGGTATGTGGTGATACGTGAATTATTGCCTAGTGTGGGTGAATGATTCTGGTATGAGGCGTATACCCTTGGCGATTTGGTAAGGTAGTGAGTTTGCCTCGTGTGGGCTTAGGTTAGGATTTCGACTAGGATATCCTTTAATGTGGGAAAAAGCTTTTGGGTAGGTATTTGCCCTATTTGGGCCTTTAGTGTGTATAATTACCCCGGAAGGGCTGTGAGTCGGATGTTGAGTGGACACCTAATGGGTAATGTGGTGGAAAGGTTATTGCCCCTTGCGGGCTAAGTGTCGGACATCAAGTGGACATCACGCAATAACAGGAAGGTATGTTTGCCATTTACAGGCTAATAGCGGGATGTCAAGTGGACATCTCACTCAAAAGGGTAAGTGATGTTCCTAAGTGGTTTTATGTTATCCTAGGGTGACACAATCTATAGTGTCAACTATGCCTAAGTGTATGTGGTATCATGATGATAACGTGATATGTACATTTAATATCATGAGTGTGTGCATTCGAGTGTTTGCACAAAAGTTTGTGGTTAGTATGACATTTGTACAAAATTGAAAGTAGTATACAAGTAGCGCATAGCATTCAACGTCATATCTTCCAACCATACAACTCCCGCGTTTAGGGTTTTTAGTTAGTCTCCATCCTAGGATTGGTTCATCTTAATATCGTGAAAATACTAAAGAGCGCACCTACAGAAAAATATAATGCATGATTACGGTTGTTGGGTAACACCCTAGGGAAAATGCCTATGGGTTATTTACATGAGGTTTATAAATGGGTTGTTGATGTAGAAGGTTCTTATTACGCTAAAATACACTCCAAGCCTCTAACGAGGGAGGTACATGCGATATGGTAAAAAATGCTCCACCCGCTTAAGTACTATCTTTTCTTAGGGAGGCAGATTAGTACAAGAGAAAGGTTCGCGGTAATAAGGGTACCGTAGACTTATGGGCTAATCCCTTCTACTGTAATGCGTTATTATGAATATGTCATAATTAAGAGAAAATGGAATAATGTGATCATTAATTTTCGGAACTTATCCAAAATCTAAAAACTTTTGACAAACAGGTTTTATAAAAATCCCCAATGAAGTTGCCACTGTGAGCGGGCGACAGGGAGCGGTGGGCCGAGAGCGCACGAGATGATAGGCGCGGTCCACCGAGGTGTTTGAAAAAAGGTGCACTGGGTCGGGGACTCAGTGAAAATTGTTGAAAGAGAAAAAAGGCGAAAAATGTTTAAGATTAGTTTGAACCCAAATCTGGCATCTCTTAGTGTGGAGTCACCACTTGGATTAGCTCTTTCCAGGAATTAGAGTCCTGTGAGGCTTAACTTCTAGGGAACGGCCCACCAAGACATAGAGATTTGAGTCCGGGATAAGTTGCTTATTTCTTAAGTGATCACATTAAATTACATCTACAAAAAACCATTTTCTTTTAATTGCACATATTCGCACTTAGGTCATTTTTGGAATTTAGATGCATGGTTCAGATATTGCGAAATAATAAATCATTCACAAAGAAGAAAAATAGACCATCCACAAAACAGTAAGTAATTGCGGAAAGTAGATGTAGAAAATAAAAATTACAAGGCTTTCAAAATCAGGGGATGCAACCTCCCGCTACCCTATTAATTACATTTTCCGTAAAATATGTGCAATACCCGAAGGAAAAATTAAAGCCTAAACATACATCTAACCTGCATCCACAAAGGTTAGCACAGGGGATATATTACGTATGTTCGATTTGATTTTGGCGAGGCCCGTGTGGCCTAATTAAAACATCGACGATTTAAAGTTGTTAATTTAAATAAAAACAGTTCATTTTTATTTACACGTATGTTGGTCAATTTAATTAGTGAAAATGACCGCATGGTAAAAGGTGAGGTCTATTATCCGGGAATATATTTTATTCCCTTCGTGGGGGTATTCTAAAAAATAGAAAAGAAATAAAAGAAGAAGAATGGAATTACAACATTTACAATAAAATAAAATAATGCTTAGGTTCACATGTAGAAAGAAATTAAGAAGAAAAGGAGGAGCACAAAATAAGAAGCTCTAGGAACTTAGAGGCTTTACTCTTTTGGCGTGAATCCATTTTGGCCTGTCCGTTCGATTCCCGGGAGCGTTCCTCGTTCGTTTTTGTAGTTATTGTGGTTTAATGTGAAAACAATTGTTTGGTTGGAAAATAATGTGTTTATTTATCCAAAAGATAATCAGACTTGGGTTCTAAATTTATTTTAGGCCTGGGAATATCTGAGGAAATTTTAAGAAATAGATGAAGAGAAGTTTGATTTTAAAATGAAGAAATTTAGGATCCAAAAGTGTTTTGGATCCAAGAAAAAAAAGTTAGAAGAAAAGAAAATATTTTTTTGTATTTTTTTTATCTGAAGGGAATAATTTTTCTCTGAATTTTTCGGCCTCATGTACTGAAAAAGACCCGATTATTTATAAAAAAAAGTCCTGAAAAATCCAGAATAGAAAAACATCTAGCGAGGCCTCGCCAATTTGGTAAGGCTGCATCGCTAAGAGGCCTGGCGAGGGGAAACCTCGCTAGAGGAGGCCTGGCAAACTCGCTAGAACGACTGGCGAGTTCACCAGACACCTGGCGAGCCTTGCCATGCTCACCAGAATCCTAGCGAGCCTTGCCAAGGCATGGCGAGGTTCACCAGGTCGCTGGCGAGCCTCACCAGGCCCCTGGCTAGGTTGGCCAGCCCTCTGGCGAGCCGTGCCTCGCCATGTATAGGCGAGGTGGGTTACGGATCCGGCTTCCAGTTACGTTTTCGAATTTTTTGTGTATTTTCATATTTTTTAGTTAATTTTTTGAATTAAAGTCCTTTTAAATTCAGAGACGAGGAAAAGTCCCAAATGAAGATCATCGGACGGTTGAAAGTCGTGTGATTCAAGGATAAATATCCTGATTGAACGGGCGAGCTGGTACAAAATCCCGTGCTCACAATACCCATATGATGTGTTGGTGAATGGATGAATTGATGTTTGTGGTTATTTAAATTCATTGATGAAGAGAAAAGAATGAATTGAGCATATACACAACTCAAATTGGGCAAAGGTTTGAAAGCTGATAGGCATCACAAATGTTGGGATATGTTATGATATTGCATTCCTTAAAGTGATACAACCTCGAGCATCTTTACAATAATGAATACCGATGAGTCATTTTATTATGCTTTTCATTTGATTATTTATTATGCAATGATACTTCATGAATGTTTTAAAACCTTAGCTAAATAACAGAATGTGCTTAGTGTTGGTTAATTAAGACAGTAATTGAACATGTAAACTTGCAAGGTGGAATTTCAAAACTTAAAATAAACCCTAAAGGAACTCCTAAGCATGCCATGATTGATGTAATCTAAGATGCAACATTCCAAAGATGCTCATTGGTTTATAAAACTTAATAAAAGAAGCCTAGCATCTAAGTTAAGAGCATTACCAGTCGATGTGTGCCTTTCCTTTAGTATGGCGCTTACTTAGAAGAAATGGATAGAACTCTGGTAGAACTAGCCTCTAATCTAGGATGGCCTCTATGATTGATCCACATGAATCTTCACCAACCAAAACCTCCTGTTGAGGCAGAACCCATTGGTAGACAGCAGCTGCAAGACCACTCGAAGACCAACTCGAAAATATAACTTAGAACTCTCTCTTCAAAATATGAATGAGCCTTCAAAAGAGTTCTTGCGATGTCGTAGAAACTCATGAAGGATTTCGTAAAAAGCTCATGTAGAAAAGATGTCAAAACTCATAAGGGAAGGCTGAGCTGAAGTGAATTGAGAGGAGGGGTGGTGGACCACAATTTATAATGGTAGGGGAGAAAAAGATCCCCTCAAAATCCAATTTGGGATGTGAATATTCCCAGCTTTGCGCTGGTTAACCCACATGCACATCTCGCTTAAGCAGGCTATGCAGCTACCATAAGGCAAGTCTTGCAAGCTAGGCTTGCAGGCGACATCTGTGCCATGAGCTAGCGCATGCTAGTAGCCTGCAAGCTAAAATGCTCATGGCCCAGCCTCGCATGCCCATCTCGCAAACATCCCACATTCTTGGGGCCGAATCACAATGGGAAAAATTTCCCTTGCTTACCCTTTGTAATTTTTCCAAAACCCCTTTCCTTACACTTTTAGTAATTATTTGGTCCAACCAATTAATAATTCATCTAATGATTTTGAAATTTCTCAATATTCTCAGCATGGACCTAGTCTATAAGTTCTTTACTTAGTCTGGTAAAGACCCAAACTATTTGACCTCATAGGATCCCAAAGTGTAGAGCTGCTAGAGGTTAAGCTAAACTTGGCTTCCCCTTCAGGACTCTTTAGGCTTAGTGTTCCTGAATGAAATGGAACCCGATAAATCTAGATGATCAAATGGGCAATCTAGAAAAGGCGTATGATCCCCTAATACTCTTAACATCACGTGATTGTGACTTGATCCAGTTTTGCAATGGTATCCAATACAATGTAGTCCTTCCATCAAGTTAAGTACCATCCAGTTTATTGAGCTAGTATTAAGTGTTAGCTCATGTAATTACCGTAGCTATCCTAGAATTAAACTTATTCACGAAGAACATCACTCGCCATTATGTATCAAGATTGACTAGAAACCCGTTGTATCAATCTTATGATCTTATCAAAGGTTTATGAGTGTGTCTCCTCAACAATAGGCCTTAAGGTACATCTCCAATTATATAAATATATCAAGAGCGATGGATCCCATATTGACTACTCGGCTTACCAATGAGTGATCATCACTATACCCCGTATCATCCTAATCACTAGGGTATGAATAAGTATGGCCCAAAATATAGCAACTCATACACAAGATAAATAGTATCTCAGGTCCGAGGACACTTGTACTGCTACTGCAATAAGACATGGTACCAACAGATGGATATAGTTATTTCCGAGTGTCTCTCTTATAATGATGTCCACTTTATTACTCAAATACATTCATGTGTAAACTCAAGGTACCACCTTCATCTCGTGAGATCGACTAATTGGATATGATCCAAGGAGTAAGCCTACACATGCTAGTTTTTCCACTTCATTAATGTTTAGTCTCAATGAAACTATGACTAGGGATATTTAGACTATTCAAAGTAACACATGTGTGCAGTTACACACCACATATCTCCCACTATGTCCTCGCACTTTCACGCTATAAATTAGTCATGGACTTTTCTTTATCAGTGCGCATATACATAATAACACATTTATTTATGATACTAGTAAGATAAATAATTTAAATATACATCGATTAACAACAAAGATGCCATTATTATTGATAACAATAATCAATAAACCATTTGTACATTATAATTAATAAAGATATATCACTTTAATTGCCTCTAAGGCATACATCATGTCTAACAATCTCCCACTTGCACAAGAGCCAATTGCTCATGTCTTTCATGCCATACTCGTTAACATGATGATCATACTTAACCATAGTCAATGGCTTCATTAGCCCATCCACTAGATTTTAATCCCAATGGATGTATTCTAAGCTTATATCCTTTATAGCTACTATCTCTTGAATGAGATGGTATTTTCTAAGTACATGTTAGTTTCTCTAACGAGATAGTGGTTCCTTTGCTTGTACAATAGCCCCATTGTCATCCCAATAGATCGCTATTAGATTTATAATGCTAGACACCACAATAAGATCAGCAATAAATCCCTTAAGCCAAACATCTTGCTTAGCTGCATCTGAAGCAGCTATGTACTCAAATTCAGTGGTTCAATTAGCAGTCTTATCTTGTTTGATACTTTGAGGTGGTTTAAGTAGTGGTTGAAACTTACCCCAGCTTAGCAGGTAGAAGAACTTCTTCAGTGGCCTCTTGAGCCTTCAAAGTCTACCACAAAATCATCCTCATCTTCCTTGAGGAAAGCCTTAGGAACTACTGATGGTTCCACCCTTTCCTTCTTCAACTTAAAGTCTTTAACCTTTGCATAGCGAGTGTGAACTTGCTTATACTTCAGCTTGCTAAAATGAGGTATATCTAAAGTTTTCTTCAAGGGGACCATTGTTTCCCCAGGCTCATCCAAAAATGGGGCAATGTCCAGTGGCACCGCCTTCGTAAGAGCGGTGATGAAGAATCCCATGTGTAGACAGTAGTAACCTTGGTCAAGTGATGCATGAGCAACACTGGCTAGTTTAGTTGCTTCCCTTCTACCATGTGGTAAACTAAACACCTCTTAAAGCAGGTGTAACTGCTCAAAGACCCAGTTTTGGGTAGCAGAAAGTTGACAAGTAGCTCATGGAATGCCCTTACCTCCCAGCTCATCCTTGAAGATGCGATTTCTCCAGCTCCATAATCTATAGGGAGATCCCAATTTGCTAGGACTGCTACTCTCTCTTTGTCTCTAGTTTTCCTCAACACAGTGCCCTTTAGTGGCATATTAAGCTGGCTGGATACCAATCTGGCACAGATAAGGTAGGATACATTGTTGAACTCCACCAGAAGCACATCTTCATAACCCTCAATACTATTGAGAGTGGTGTAGAAGCCCCTCATAAGCTCCTTGATGGCAGGGCCTTCAAGTAAGAGAAATTAACTAAGGTTCTATTGCTTGATCACCTTATGCATGAATCTATTGAGCATTATGCTCTCATAGTTCACCTTGAAGAATGGACCAAAATCCAAATCTTCAACCCATTCGACCTTAATGAAGATGGTTCCCACCTGAAAGATTATTCGCTACAAAGATTCATCAATGTGAACAAACATTTTCATCTTCAATTCACCTTGGAGGGTAAGAGTTCTCTTTATGATCTCCATTTCAGAAAAGAAGGAAAGGATTTTTGAGAGAAAGGGAATTAGGGTTCTTTGTTTTCTGAAACTATTAGAATCCGCAAACACACGTAACCTCTCTCTTCAACTCCTTCTAGCTTTTATATACCTTTTGATCTTACAATGAGATGTGGCACTTTCACAAAGCTTGATTAAAATGAATACTAAGATTAACACTTTATTAACTATATTAGTAAAACGATGAGTTTAGCAGAAAGCATTTCCGATTTAAAAACATGTCTTTTTAGAAACTTGGGTTTTGATTTTAAGCGCGAAACTGAATCTCACGATGTTACTTTAAATTTTAGACGTAGTTATGTACGTGTCATATCTTGCTAATTTAAGGCTTTATCTTCAACACTTAGCCAAATATCAACTTCTTCTTCTCACATGGGGTTTGCCATACCAATAAGCTGCCTCAGGATATTGAATTGCTCTTTTGGCAATGGTTTGGTGAATATGTCAATGCGCTATTCCTCTGAAAGAACATACTCCAACTTGATATCTCCCAATAGCGCATGATCTCTAATCAAGTGATGTCTAATGTTGACATGCTTCATCTTGCCATGCTGAACTAGATTCTTAAATAGGTCAATTGCGCTCTTGTTATCACACATAACTTTGAGAGAATATGACTTTATACCATAATATTCCAGTTGTTGCTTGATCCATAGTAGTTGTGCTACGCAACTTCCTACTACCATGTACTCAGCTTCAGCTATACTTAGTGTAATAGAATCTTGCTTCCAGTTGTACCATGAAACTAAGAATTAACCAAGGAAATGGCATCCTCCTGAGGTGCTTTTCCTATCGAGCTTATTCCTTCCAAAATCAACATATGTGAATCCTCTTGGAGTGAAATCTATCCTGTTGGGATACCACTGACCTGCTTCAATAAATCCTTACAAGTATCTAAGAATTCTCTTCATAGTTGTTAGATGAGATTCTCTAGGATCAGCTTGATAATGAGCATAGTAGCACATAGCATACTATATGTCTAGCCTATTAGCTATAAGATAAAGAAGAGAGCTTGTGATTCATTTGTAGAATATGTTGTCTACAGGTTTTCCAGCTTCATCTTTACATAAGATAGTATTAATAACCATGGGAGTAGACATTAGCTTCAAATGCTCTATGTTAAACGTCTTCAGAACTTCTTTAGCATACTTCGCTTGACTGATAAAGATTTCATCTTCAGTCTGCTTAATTTGAAGACCAAGGAAGAAGTTGAGCTCTCCCATCATAGAAATTTCAAACTTGCTTTTCATTTGCTTGCTGAACTCCTTGCACAATTTTTCATCAGTTGCTCCAAATATGATATCATCCACCTATATTTGGACAAGCAACACATCTTCTTTCTTTCACCTGCTAAATAGAGTTGTATCTGCATTTCCTCTTTCATTACCTTTACTGATTATGATATTGGTCAACCTCTCATACCAAGCTTTGGGAGCTTGCTCCACAGAGAGCTTTCTTTAATTTGAAGCCATGTTCAGGATTCTTCGAATCTTTAAAGCTAGGATACTGGTAAACATAAACTTCTTCATGAATGAATCCATTCAGGAATGCGCTTTTACCATCCATTTGAAATAATTTGAAGTTCATATGAGATGCGAAAGCACATAGGATTTGAATAGCTTCAAGCTTGGCTACAGAACCATAAGTCTCCTCATAATCGATTCCTTCTTACTGATTGTAGCATTGCGCAACAAGCCTGGCCATGTTCATGATAACAGAGCCATTTTCAACAAGCTTGTTGTTGAAAACCCATTTGGTGTTGATAATTGACTTCCCTTTAGGCTTATGAACTAGATCCCAAACGTCATTGCGCTTGAACTGATCCAGCTCCTCTTACATTGTGATCATCCAGCTCCTCTTACATTGTGATCATCCTATTACATTTTCTAACTTCTTGGGTTCAATGAATGAGATGAACGGTAGATGAATCAACATCCTGTTGAGCTGACCTCTTGTCATCATCAGATAATGGACATCATCAATTATGATGTCGAGTAGATGGTTTCGATGTGTCCCAATCTCCCTTGGAAGACATGGATATGCAGCTGGAGGATCTACAAAGGGTTACTAAGGTGGAGGTTGATATTCACCATCGTTGAAGTTGATAGAAAGATCATCATATTCTTTGATTTACTCAGCTTTAGGTTCTTGTGCTGGGTTGGGCAACACAGAGAGTGGCATGTTAAGTTGATTTACTTGCTGGGTTACTCCTTCATCTTCATCAGATAGGCGTTTGTCTGCATTGTTAATTTCATCTAAATCCACATGCATTGACTCCTCTAACAGGCCAGTCCGCTTGATATATATTCTATATACCCTACCATTAGTTGAGTATCCTAGAAAGATACCTTCATCAGACTTAAGATCAAACTTACATAACTGCTCTTTGGTGTTAAGAACATAACACTTATAGCCAAATGATCTGAAATGACCAATCTTAGGCTTGCACCCTCAACAAAGCTCATAGGGTGTTTTCTCTAGAATTGGGCAAATTAAAACCCGATTTAAGATATAACAAGCTATGTTAACAACTTCTCCCTAAAAGTACTTTGGTAGATTGTTATCACTCAGTATGGATCGAGCAATTTCAACTATGGTTCTATTCTTCCTTTCTACAACCCCATTTTGTTGAGGAGTATAAGGAGAAGAGAAGTTGTGGTCAATGCTATACACTAAAAAGAATTCTTTGAAAATGAAAGTTCTTTAATTCAAGTCCATGATCACTTTGGATTCAATTGATTTTAGTTCCTATTTCATTCATTATCCGATTACTGAGCTTGATAAAAGATTCATATGTCTTGTCTTTGTTGCTCAGCAAAACTACCCAAGTGAATCTTGTGAAGTCATCCACAACCACCAATGAGAATATCTTTCCACCCAAGCTCATAGGCTGAACTAGGCCAAATAGATCCAGGTGGAGGAGCTCCAACAGTCACTTAGTTACTACATGATTAATTAACCTAAATGATTTCTTAACTTGCTTACCTAGTTGGCAAGCTGAGCAAAGTTTATCCTTCTTAAAGTGGAAGATGGGTAAATCCACAACTAATTGATAGAATATTCATATTTATATGACCCAACCTTCTATGCTAAAGCCACGAATTATCCTCCTTAGATACAAGACACACATTAGTGGAGCTAGGGGATAAATTAATCATATACACATTGTTGACTCTATGAGCAAAGAGAATAGTAGTATCAATCTTACAGTCAATAACTAAGCCACCTATTGAGTCGAATGTAACCTTTTTGGCTTTGTCACAAAGCTGGGCTACAATAAGTAAGTTGAACTTGAGTCCTTTGACCAGAGAAACCTCTTCGATTGAAGGAGAGGCACCAGCAGTGCCACAGCCCACAATCTTACCTTTTTTGTTATCCCCAAAACTGACACTTTCATTTCTTTGATGCTCCAATGAGATGAACTAACTTTCATCTCCCGTCATATTCCTTGACCATTCGCTATCCAAATACCAAATTCTAGAGTCATCAGTAGATCTAAGGCTCACCTGCAAAATAGTTACGTTTTCTTAGGTTTCCATGCTCTCGAGAAGGGTCTTCCTTTGTTAGAAGTGCTTAGGTTACTATAATTATACTCGTTTTAATAACAATTTTTAGGCCTACAACCGGACACCATTTTTTCTTTAAGCTAGCTCGCTTTCTTCCTTTTAAAGGAATTCTTCCTTTTAGAATTGCGAGTTTGGTTATTCAGAGTCTGATAATTGGTTGGAGGAGGAACCCTTCCTTCTTTAAAGTTGTTATCTCAACAATCAACTCATCTAATTGCTTAATGAGCATGCTGGCATGAAAGCCCTGATAATCAACTTTTCCTTGAAGAAAGCGGATATCAATAGGCAAGGAAGCAATAGTGACTTCCTAATCTTCACTTCTCCTCACTAGCTCTTTGGTGTTTTTTATCGACTTATTAGTCAGTTTCAAGACACCACAAAGTGCCTGGGAGAACTCTTCTATTGACAAAGGGATTTCAGAATGTACCTCAATTTGAGGAGCTTTCCCTTTGTTATGCTTAGCTTCAGAGTCAGCAGTAGTTTGACTTCTACTTGAGGTAGATGCTGAGCCTTTACCCCTTTCATTCTCATTAGCCATCAAGTAGAGGTTGGTGGAATTAGTTGCTTCTTCATATGATGATGAAGGTGGAAGCAAGTGCCTCATTCTTCTTTTACAACCTCTTCTTGTATCCATCCTTCTTAGTCTTTGGATATCTTGACTGGATATTGCCTTTCTCACAATAGCCAAAGCATTTGATATCTTTTCTGTTTTCCTTCTAGAGACCTTCCTTAGCTCCTCGCCGGTGCTGGGCTGACTTGATTTTAGTGGGAAACTTCTTCTTGTTAAACTTCCCATCCTTCTTCATAAAGCATTTGAAACACCTAGTCAGAAGGGCCATTTGCTTATCAGAATTGCAACATGTGGATTCATCAAAGGAATCAGCTTTCAAGATAATGGCTTTGCCCCCTCTTTCCTTGCCTTTACTCCTTTTAGAGTCATCAATGTATTTCCTCAGGCTTATCTCCTAAGTCAACAAGGTGTGTATAAGCTCATCATAGCTGTAGGTCACAAGAACATGGGCCTCCTCAATCGTGCTCTTTTTAGCATCCCACTCTACGGTAAGAGTGCGAAGAATCTTCTTCACCAGCTCCTCCTTAGTGAACTCCTTGTTAAGATGCTTCAACTCATTAATGATGTTAATGAAACTGGTATTCATGGCCTGAATACCCTCGTTGGCACTCATCTTGAACATTTCATACTCTCGCAGCATGAGGTCGATCTTGTACTCTTTGACCTTTTTAGTCCCCTCATAGGTAATCTCCAGCTTCTTCTAGATTTCCTGTGTTCTCTTGCAACTTAAGACCTTGTTAAATTCAGTAAGATCTAGTGCATAGTGTAAGTAATTAATCGCTACGGCATTCTCTTTGAGAAGCCTAAGAACAGCATCGTCATAGTCCTCTAGATCGATTGGAACACGTTGCCCCTTTCTCATTACAATAGAAATTCACGAGGCAAGCTCTATAGCAAGCCATGCTTGCATGCTTTGTGATTGAAAGAAATTTTTGATGCGATTTTTCCAAAACATGTAATGATTACCATCGAATAACGATGGCTTAATTACAGACATTCCCTCCTTAAGGATTATTATTTCTCCGAAGCCGGAACTAAAGTTGTTATAAGCCATTTATGGATCTTTAACTCGAAGATTATTAATTAATAAGTTGAGCACTAGCTCTAATACCACTTGTTGGTCATTAGACGGCGTAATTACACAGTAGAGGGGGTGAATGCTGTTCTTGGTTACTTTTTTATTTTTATAAAATATTTACCAAATTAAAGTTTTTAGATGAGCGTGCTGAGTTGGTTTGAAAACTTATAAACTGCTGAGCTTTGATGGCATAGTTTATCTTCAATCGTATGCTGAGTACTCTACTCAACACGGATTGGTTTTTTAAGAAAAACTTAAAACAAAGCTAGAATTCTGGATGAGATGAAAGTGATAAAGGCAAGTGTTTAAGGTTAAAACTTTACCACCTGAGATTTTATCCTAGTTCGGCCCCTAGCCTACCACCAATCACTAGATTCCTTTCCGAGCTTTAATCTACTAGTGATTTCATTCCCTCCTTAAGTGGAAAAGCCTTTATGGTGGGTAGACTCTATTACAGAAAGTACCTTTCTTTCTAACTACCACTCAATCCATAGTTTGGGTACCCCTCCAAAACCGTCACTCAAATTTCTAAAAGAAATTTGCAAACAGAAGAATTCAACTTATAAAATGTTGAATCCTTTACAATGATAAATCTCTAAGTGATATTTCTTTCTCTATTACAAACGGATTTGAACAATGAATGTTTGTTGATTACTTGATTTGTAATTTCTTGAAGCTAGGAGTAAATGAACAGAGTTTCAGATCTTTAAGAAATTCGAGGTGATTCATCTAGTTTGAACATCTGCTCCAGTCTTTTATTTATAGTTGAAGCTCTTTGAATTAACTATTGAAAACTTCTCATCTTGACAGCTCTTCAATTTCTCTTCTCTTCAAATCTTTCAAATCTTCCCATTGGGGATAGATTCTAGGATGTTTAGAGATAGAGATTTCGAATGTTGAAGCGTGATATAATTTTGTTGTCAAAAACTCATTTATCTTCAAGCAATCTGTTCTGATAGAGAGGTACGTGAGATGAAACGTGGCATACTATCATTATTGAATTTCTAACATTTGCAGAGGCGCATAGAGACATTGAGAAACGGTACATGTCAGAGGATTCCTTTTGTCTTGGACTTTAGTAAGGAATCTCTAACATTCCGTACTAACACCTTTTGAATGTGAGGACCATAGGAATATCTTCTTTAATTTCAGCATTTTTTAACCTAAAAAGCATCAAAGGAACATTCTGTTTCTCATAGAAAATATTAGTAGCACAAGTGTCAAATATTTTGTAAGTGTCAACAGAATATAACTTTTTATTTCTAAAAACTAACTCACCACAGCTGAGCGGATATCTTTTCAAGCTACATAATACTCAGCTTAGCTTTTCTTACTCTAAGCCGTAAATTAATTACTCAGCAAACTAAGTTATTTTTCCTTAAGCAAACTCAAGTAAATTTCATTAATTAAGAGTATACTTAGTACTAAACTAATTTCACTATCCTAAACAGTTTGTTATTCTAAAACGTTTAAGTACTGTGAAGTACTCTTAACTTGGGTTCAACACTAAGTAAAGAACCTATAGACCGGGTCTATGCTGAAAATGTTTGCTTGTCGAATTTGTTAGAAGAATTATTAATTGGTTGGACCAAATTAATAATTAAGGGAAATAAAGAGAAAAATAGTGAAAAATTCACAGAGCAAAGCAAGGGAATATTCTCGTTACGTGTGGGACCCAAATAAACACGGGATGTTTGGAGTGGGGGCCTACGCAGCTGCCCCACGAGCTGAAAAGCTCACAGGCTGCTAGCGCATGGGGAAAGTTCACGAGCACAAGTGGATAGCAACCCCACAAGCGTTGCCCAAGGTAGTGCTTGTGCGGGCCTACCGCATAAGCCTGCAAGCCCAAGCTTATGGCACAAGGAAAACTCGTTAGGGCTTGTCTTGTGGTAAGGGACCGTAAGTTCACTCGTGGTCCCTTTGGCTAACCTGCTTATGGGATGGGAATATTCCCATTCCACTTTGAATTTTAGGGGGAGTCTAACACTCCCCCTTTTCCCAATATATAGGCCTCTAGTTCTCTTTATTTCACACACCACAAAAAATTTTAGCTCAACTTTTCTCTCTAAGTTTGACATATCTTTCTTCATTCGTTGTGCGAGATTCTTCACAAGATTCTCCAAACAACAAAGAATTTCTTTAGAAGGATCTTTCTATTTGAAGAGATCCTTCTCAGTTTATATTTTTTGGCTGGTCTTCGAGTGGTCTAGCAGCTACTGTCTACTAACGGGTTCTACCTCTACGAGGTTTTGGTCAGGGAAGATCCGTGTGGATCAATCATAAAGGCTATCCTTGTTTGGAGGCTATCCTAGTTTGGAGGCTATCATATTAAACCAGGATATAAGATAGAAATTGTTCAAAAATTAGTATATGTACATGCATTTAATAAAAGATCTTTAATTAAAAACATAATTCTTATTATTTTCATCGACATTCAAATAGTCCCTTCTATTTAAATTCGAGAAATTTGGTCCAACCAATTTTCCTTAGTAGGTAGCATCCATATCCATTCATCATGACCCCCACTATAGCAGGTCAAGCCATAATAGCATAACTATGGTTGGAACCCGTTCATTTGCATTCCATGCAATTGCTAGTTCATTTAGGTTCTCTTTCTCAAGACATGCGCACCTAATTGTACGACTCATCAAATATGTCTCCTATCTAGCATTAGCTTCACTTACATGGACAACTAACCCATTATTATTAAGGCATTAACCCTATCTAGTCTCATGACCAAACACATGTTAAGGGAAAGCATGTTGTACATGTCCTCACATCCATTAATAATGTTCATATCATGACTTACGATGGGAAGAAAATTTATCGCCTTAATATTATTGTAGGGCTTTTATTGGCATAGCTGGTCTCACCCTAGTCTAGGTCCTATACGATGAATATGTTAATAATCATAAAGGCCTATTTGAAATTATTAATCTAAACGAATATTCTCATGACTAGTATATCATAATCATTCCATTATGCCAAGACTCCACATAGCATGAAAAACAAACAAGGTCCATGTTTAAGTTTTTGCACTTATATCAATAAGTTTTAATTTAATAATTTAAACCATGGTTGTAAAACCATATGTGGAATCTAATTCCCATATTAGAAATAAACTAATTCATTAAAGTTCGTTGGGTAAACTTGAACCTAATACTGATGGAGATTTCAAGGCAAGAGAGGCCCCCTTAAAGTAAATGAGCAGCCAAGTTCAATCCTTACCAAAATAACCATAGGAACAATATTCCTTATACCACAAACAATAATGATTTAAAAATTTCAATGCTTTAATCGAGTCAAGTACTAGATGAACCTAAATTTAAATCATTTACACATGTAGTAAAATATTGTTAATTTTTTTTAATGATAATCACCTAGACTAAGTTTGAACAAAACTTTAATCTAGTTATCACATCATTTTCTATAATAGGAATCGAAACCTAAGTCGTGTATAGCATACTTTAATCAATTCATAAAAATATAATTTGAACATTTTATCATCAATCATGCATAGTGATCTCAAGGTTTTGACTCTATTTATTCTGAGGTCTTATATTTTGTAATGAAACCAAAAACCTTTTTCCCCACTCTTCTACCGGCAAGTTAAGAAGGTCAAAATATGAATAGGTGCTGTCAATAATGCTTATCAAATAGAAAAATGGTGACCACTACAAGTATAAAGTTTCGACGTAGTTTTAAAAGATATCGATCCCACAGGAAAGGAATTCGATTTTAAGGACCAACTAGAGTTACGAGGTAACTAAAAATAGATAATTTTTATTGGAGGGGTGGATGATAGATAGATGAATGGATATATGTATGAAAAGACTAGAGAAGATGTAAAATATAAAGATATTCCTAAGAACAAGTTTAGTAGAGAAAAACATGCAAAATCAACAAGAATATTTCGTACACTAGATAACTTCAACAAATATGGTTCTAGACACCCTAAGATTCAATAATTCACCGCAGAGCAACACATAAGATGACTTTTCTAAGTCTAGGGTAAATGAATTATGACACTTATAAGAATCTGGATAACAATATTACTATGCTTAGTACGGGTCTCTCTGATATAGCCATATTTAGCAAGTTACCACTCCAAAAATGTTGGCTCACTAAACAGCGTTATAATCACAGATCTAGTGACTATACATAATCTTGTTAACCCCGAAATCACTCTTAAAGTTAACTCGAAGCATATAACTTGATTAATATAAATGATGGAAAACGAATTACTCGTTATGATACATAGATATATCATAAACTTCAAAATAGAAAGTACAAGAAGAAAACAAAGTAAAGTTGTAAGGTATGCAAGTGAAAGTTAAAGTTGATCAAATCATATACACTCTTTAATGGGAGTCATTAATTCCCGCAATTCTTGCATCTACTTTGAATCCGATCTCGACTCATACAGAACCTCTGCTAGGATGATGTTCTTTGTGAATCTCGAATAAAAGAATGTTGAAGAATAAATGCTTTTATTGATAAGTGCTTTGCAATTACACTCATACAACAAACGCTTGAATTTATGTAGAAATATAGTGATCGAAATAGGAATCGAATCACTTATACATTTTTCTCACTAACACTTTGAACGTAGCAAAATCTTTACTATTTTCACTCTCTAATGTGTATCATGCATACTACCATTCATTCCAACTCCTTATATCAAAACCTCTCCATGAAATTGGTTGAATTTGAACCCTATTTATTGAGTATGAAAGGTTGCGTCTATCCAAACGAAGAGTCATGTCTATTGACGAAGAGTTACATCACTTCATTTTGATTGGATGCAAAGATTCATCCTCATCCATAATGGAAAGGCACCTTTTCATTATTGGTTGATTTCCAAAGGGTATCTTTTCGGTTGGTAGTTGATGACGGTTGATCGTTGTTATCTGGCGGTTGGCAGTTGAAGATAGATAACCTTTAATAGTCACAAGTCGTGACTCACATGTAGCGATCTTGAACATTGGTTTGCTGTTTTCTGTTTATGAAGAGTGATAAGTCACAATCGTGAATAGATGTCACGATCATGAAATGCTGTTTCTTCATGATTCTTTTTTACAACTTTTCCGATCTTTGACAACATCGATCCTAAGCCAAATCATTGTGTTCCACACATCTTTTTTCACCTTTTTCACTCTTTTTCCATAGAATTCCACTTTTGTTCATTTTGCTCACAAGATTTACCTAGTTTCTGCATTTGCATAAAAAACAACTACATGCCACGTGGAATCTTTTATATGAAGTATAAAATGAAACAAAACCGTATCATTTTATGATTGAAAATGTCATGATAATAAGTGAAATTTTACACTTATCACACCCCCACACTTAAGTTTTGCCTTGTCCTTAAGGAAAACACAATAGAAGAGTATAAAATAGTATTCAAGGTAATACCTCATTTGGTGAAAGACTATTGTAGTGAGTACCACATTCCCACGTTTTAAAAAGTTCAAGTAAAAGTTCAAAATTTCCCACAAATTAGTAATGTGCAATTTATATAGTTCAGTTGCATACCTTTGCTCTTAATGGAGTGTCAACCGAATTGCGTGTTTATATAAGTGTTATATGCTTACTCGAATATTACATTCTCTCAAGGGAGCACACTATGGAAAGTTTGATCTCAAGGCATTTTTAAGTAACCTAGGATGCTAAAAACACTCTTAGTGGTTGCATTTTATGCTCCATACCACTATACCCTTTTTTTAGTGGTTGCATTTATGCTCCATACCACTTTCTCTCATTTTTTTCTTTTTAAGCATATGTTTTTTAAGTAC
>CATIWQ010044459.1:0-12271 GCA_949673415.1 Euphorbia schlechtendalii
ATACAAAAAAGATCTGGGAAAGAATATTCGATCAACCTTACGAAAAAGCTGGCGGAGCCATAGAATTTCACGGTATTCCTAGAGTAAAGCTCCCTGCTTATTGGCAAGCCTCGGACATAGACGTCAATACCAAATACAAATCCTTGCTTCCTAGGTTCCTACTCGAGGTTAGTTTTAGCCATAGTTATCAAAATCGTACGATTCTTGATTCGAATCGTACGATTCGGTTTGACTCACCCTTGAATCGATACGAATTTATGGGGTGAATCGAATTGATCGTATCAGAATTGTGCGATTCGGACGATTCGGCTGATTCACAATGCTTAATGTTTCTCATATTTTTATCAAGTTATATTCACTTGATGATGAATAATTATGATTTTATGTGTGATAAGGTTATAGTTTTAATTAATTGCTTAGTTGATATGATATTTTTTTATATTAATATTGTATGTATTGACTAATAATTTAAGTTGAACATTCTAAATATTTTATTTTTATATGATTTTAATAATTATCCGAAACTTACGATTCAATTCGCGATTCTCGGCTCATAAATTTGGTATTTCGATTCTTTATTTGATTTTCGATTTGACAACTATGGCTTTAGCCCTTTATCTTCTATAAATGTAGCATATATGTGGTTCAGTTGGAAACACAGATTGATTTTGTTAGAAATACAGGTTTGCATTTCTGCAAAATTCTCGGCAGTAAAATGCATTGAAGATGACCGGAAGCACAAATTCTTAAGGCTTCGTGTCGTTAGATGCCACAGACAGCTGAAAATAGAGAAACCCATATCGAGTTTCTCGATGGATTCATGGAACAAGCATTCTCAACTCTACTGCGAATTCGGCACGAGAGGTCTAGTGCTCGAGCTTCGTAGGCATGGCGGTGGTGCCTGTTTTAAAGGGAGCAAGTTAGAAAGCGCTGCTTCGTTTCTGTGGAATGATTTGTTAAGAGCAAACTCTTTGACTCTAGAAAGAGAAATCGATAAGCAGTTGAGGGTTGTTGCTTCGATAACTCCGCCAGATCAAGCTCCGTACTTGTTGAAATGTGTTCCTGATAAAGTCACGGATGATTCCGGGGCCATGATATCTGATGTGGTCCTGCGAATGAACAATTACAAACCTCAAGAAGGTCGGTGGCTGTCCCGAACTGTCCTTGATCATGCTGGAAGAGAGTGTTTTGTTGTCCGAATTAGGTAATCTCGGCGCTTGATTACGGTGTTGTATTGGGATTGCTTTCCCAGCTATAGTACCGAAAAACTTCACTCACAAACTTTTCATAAAACAGTTCTCCCTCCATTTCAAAATAATTGTCTTTTCAAGACCTTAGAGAAATTTCAAAATAAGTGTCGTTTTCGGATTCTTATGCACCTTTTTGAACATTTTGTTCGTTCTACCCCTTATTTAATGCACATTGAAGATGATAAAAAGATTCAAGTATCTAATCAGCTTTTAAATTAATAAAAGTCACAGGGGTAAATTAGTATTTTCATTGCTTTAATTAACGTGATCTTAAAGCGACGGTTATTTTGAAATGGAGAGAGATGGAGAGAGTATATTTTGTCATTAGACAGATGATTTTGACTCTTAAAACTAATTGGGCAAGATATGTTTGCTATCTAACTTTTCATTACGGCAGCCAAATTGGCCCCAAGAGCCTGAATCATAACTGTTTTTTGAAAGCAGTTGTTGGAATTCGAATTTTGCAGAATGGGCGGAGGGTTTTGGAGAAGAGGAGGCGAGATTCCATCGGCCGTGAAATGGGAGGAAAGGGTCACTGAGGTACGCCAAGGATCTTGGTCGTATGTCGCGGGGTCCATCGGTAAAGCACCCGGTATGTTGTCTATGTTGGCAAAACATTAAGCTTGTATTAAGGTTTTGTTCTTTTCAACTTATTTGCATGTGTGCTGAACTAAACTGAAATGTAATTATTTCAGCCTAAATTTATAGGCATGCAGTATTTATAAGTATTGAACCGAACTGAATATTATCTCAGTGTTCATAAAAGTTGCAATAGATTTTTTCAGGCCTGAAAGACATGGTTTTTAATGTTGAGGTCAAATTTGTTTCTCTTTTTTAAGAACTATAGACTATAGAATCAATTCGTAACAGTTGCGCATATGCTGTTTGCCATCTAGTACAGAGAAAGTAGTGGGGACAGCAACACCGAAACATCCTCCAGAGAATTGGGGGGCGGCTTGGTCTTTTTCAGCCGGAGAAGAACTGCTCATAAGTTGTTGCCAATCATCACTGTCTGATCTCAGATTTCATTTCACAAACCAAACATCTCCTGATTCAACAGTAAGTTGCACATTTTTCTCCCATTCATGTCCCGTAAGTTGTTGACCTGTCGATTTGGGACATTCGGCCCTCAACCAGTTACATCGAGCATATTCGGGCTGTCAAAATCATATTTTCTCCCAATTTATATGTTATTTAGGCGTAAAAATGCGATCAAAATGCTATTTTTTTCCGTCATGTACCTCCAATTTGGAAATTGAGCCGTCAAATTTTCTAAATTCGACAGATGAAGCTGCTGAGTGGGCGGAAAATGCAGTACCAAGTAAGAAAATCAACCTCAGAAGAACAAGAAACCGACAACAATGAGGAAGAATTAGGGTTCGCAACGCTTGTTCGGGTAACAGAAGACAACCCAGAAGGAAAAGCAACAGCTTTATTGAACTGGAAGCTACTAATAGTAGAAGTATTACCAGAAGAAGACACGGTATTAACAATTCTGATATGCATTTCAATCCTGAGAAGTGTTTCCGAATTACGAAAAGAAGACATTGGGAATTTGCTAATAAGAAGAAGATTAAAAGAGGCAAAAATGGGTGAAAGAGATTGGGGTTCTGTAATGATTCAATCGTCGTCGTCATCGTCATCATCACCGTATGTTCAGCCATGGTATTTGAATCCAATGGCTGTAATTGCAGCGTCTGATATAGTAAGGCAGCCTGCAAATTATTCACCTGTTGAAGGGGGTGATAAGTTGTATAAGAGAGGGATTATCACTTGATTATGAATTGAAATTATTGTATGGATTTAGTTTATTTTCATGATAGAAATAAAGATAAAAGGAGGATTTGCATTTATTAGAATTTGTAATTAATGATAGGATCTGTGTATTTTTTTTATCAAAATGATTTATTTTAAGGTTATTTTTGGTTTAATGTTGAAGATAGGGATGAAAACAGGGTTTAATGGGATGGAGAATACATTCCCCATTTTCATATTCATTAAGTTTTCGAGAAAAAAATATTATTCATATTAATATCCAATAAGGATTCGGGAATAATATTTCCTTCATTTATTTATTGGGGAATCTCTATTTCCCCACTAAAATAAATAATATGTAAATATTTTTAAAGTTTCGTACAATAAAAATTTTGAATCGTTATCAAAAAAATTTAACCGATAAAATTGTTTTAATGTTTATTGCTAAATTTATAGTTTAATATATATTTGTAAAGTTTATCACATTACATAATAAATACTAAAAAAATAAACATCAAACTTGAAATGGAATTCAACATCCAATATAAGAATATAGTTAAAACTATAAAAATCAACAATATTTGATTCAATTCCACATTATTCTTCTATTTATATACAGAACCTTAAGAGTTACAAGGTTAGTAAAACTCCAAAAAAAATCTTGGTATAAGCCCATAATATTCTTATGTTATATAATATAAACTGTATTTTTATAAAATATTGAAAATATTTGGAGATTTCGGGAATAATTTGGGGAATATTTGAGGATTTTTCATTGGAGGTCTATCGATGTCGGTTTCGAGGATTTATCAGACCGGGGAGTGCATTCCCCATCTCCATATCCATCAAGATTTCACGTACAAAATATTCTTCACTCCCTACACATGGAGAATTCTTATCGGGGAAACTACATCCCTATCGGAACGGATCTCCATCGGATTCTGAGATTCCCGTCCCGTTTTCAACCCTAGTTCAAGCAACTACAAAGAGATGTTACAACTAATTACATCCTTGTTACTTACAACTGTCAGATGTCGATCAATACAAAGACTCTCATACTATGTGGGTCGGTTATATATATTTCTCACGGCATGTAGTTCTATTATTATGCTATTGAAAAGAAAAGTATTGATATTTAACGTATAAATAGAAAAAAAGAGGAAAAATGTGAAATTGTTTGCTAGCAATGTTATGGGCCTCATGTGAGCTGGGTTTGGTTGTAACAAGTAGACAATGACTTATTTTGATTTTAAAAATAAAAAGCTTTTTGAGGGGTTATCCATTCTTAAAATAAACCTAATCATTATGATCTTTTTATATAGATGATTGTATTCCTCCTCACATTCCATCAAACATATTAATAGTTTATGCATTGTAAATAATTTTATTAAAATTTTTATATAAAAAGAAGTCACGAATCCTGAGTATTTCGGAATTACATAATGAAAGTAAGTGGATGCATACAAAAATAAAAATATAATGTAATGCATATAAGAAATAACAATGACCATAATAATTTTGATAGATAGAAATATAATATGACTTATTAGTATTAACTTTAAAAATACTTACGATTACCAAAACGTCATCCTCCATGATCCTAAGTGAACAGTGAAATTATAACATGATTATGTTATGATAACATTAAAATTGCAATTAGAAGAAAGTGGAAAATGAGGTAAAATTCAACACTAGATTATATGCTTAAATCCATATATTCTTCGTAAAAAAATGGGGTCCACTCTCTCCGTCAAGCCCAGCTCACTGCCACGTCAACTTTGGAACGGAGATAGGTACGGTCCAATTGCACTTTACCTAATCCACTAGGGTCCCACCAAAAGCACCCCAACGTACAAGTAATAGTATAAAATATCCTACGGCTCGTTTTCATCCTTTATTCCGTACTTCCCATATCACACACTTATCGTCCTCTATGCTTGCCACGTCTCCCGTTGTCTATTCATCTTGATGTAATTCATCACGATTAGATCTTTCGGTGATCAACATCAAGTGTTTTTTGCTCTTGACTTCAGAGTCATAACATAATTTTTTACTTCCCATAATACCCTTTGTCCTCATTGCGTTGACTTAAACGATTTGACAATATTTTTATTATTAGTAAATATTATTTTGTCTATTTTGTTTGATCAATTAATTGTCAAATACTTATTAGATTATGTTAGTAGTTTATCTTGTTGTTGATAAATTAGATTTAAATTGGTCACCATTTGTGGAAAAAAATCTTCTATCCTCAGCTGGTATTTTTTGATTGGGGGACAGGGATGAGGACATCGTTTGGGGACAGAGGATTTGTTTCTACCATTTGTTGATTTAAGTTTACATAAGAAAAACTAATTGTAATCTAATTTTGTTCGTTTCAAAATATATTTTTCTAAAATTAGTAATTAGTTCATAGTACAAATCTCGAACTTCTATGTTCACGTGATTGGGTTCAATAACGTTTAATTACGGTTATAGTTTTTGAATGTATGCTCGTCATTTCTGTTGAACATTACGAACTTCTTCTACTTAAAGATTCCGGTGCACGTGAATTTTATTTTGTTTTTTTTATCGTTCCGAATTTGTAAATACAAGGAGACGTATTTGGGGGATTGTACCTATTTGGCGGAGCAATCATGGGATTAAATCACACAACCATCTACTCTCAAAAGATTTTAATTTCATATGATATTTTCTAGGATTGTATATTTTTTGTGAATTACAAATTTTTTTCTGTATGGTTTCCGCTTTATAAATTTTTTATTTCTAATATTAGCAATATAATTTGCTTACACGTTGATTTTTCTTTAATTCTTTTTGGACACATATAATTCTTCATTAAAATATGTAACTTTGGATAAGTGGATTGATGTTTTTTCCGGAGCAATCGACGGGTTAAATCACACATTCATTTGCTAATTATCGTTTTAAAAGGTTTTTTGTCATGTTACTTTAACATATAATTATAGTTATTATATTTTCAAATATTATTAGCGAAACAAACCTCTTTTCTTATAAAAAGATTCCGCTTTAAATACATTTCTTATGTCAAAATATAGAAGTTTATTTGTTGACATATTAATTTTTCTTTTCTTCTTTTCGGACGCATATAATTCGTTATCACGTATTTAGAGGTTAATATCTCTAATTTGCAAAGTAATCATGTCATTAATTTATACCACGCGATAATCACTTCCAAAATGTTTTTTTTATGTAAATTAATGATAATTTTTGTGGCGGCCACTCATGATTATAGATTTTTTTTATGTATGTTAGTCATTTCTTTTAAAGACTACGTATCACTTTTTCTAATCACAGTCTCCATTTATTTCAGAAAATTAAAAAATAATATTATGCCTAATTCCTTTCATACATACATCTTTCAAAATATTAACTTTTAGAAATTGATACTTTCACTTTGTGAAGTAATCGAGCTTTTAAATTTCACGATTTATCTTATGATAATCACTTTCAAATAAATTTATGTCACATGATATATCTCTAACACTTATGATAATGGATTTTTCTGATCAAGTTTGTCAATTATTTTGTACGTTACAGACATCTTTTCCAATATATGCTTTACAATATACTTTGTTTTTAAAAATAAAAATTACATGTCAATATCTTAGCTATTTTTGGACATGTGGTAGTTCATTGTTCAAAATCTCTATACAGAATACACATGTCCGGGGATTGATATTTTCACCTTTGCGGAGCAATCGAGGTTATAAAATTACAACTTTAGACTTTTATGTTATCTCTCTAACATTTGCTCATTATATATTTGAAAAAATAAAAATTAAATGTCAATATCTAAGTTAGTTTTGGACACGTGGAAGTTGATCGTTCAAAATTTCTATACAAAATATACATGTCTGGTGATTGATATTTTCACATTTGCGGAGCAATCGAGGTCATGAAATTACAGCTTTAGATTTTTATGTTATCTCTCTAACACATGCTCATTGTATATTTTAAAATTACGAATCTATTTTTACATGAAAAGAAGAATTCACGTTACCGCTTTTTTTTACACATAAATTATTTTTTAGATCTATCTAAACACACTGTTTCATCGTTCAAAATTCAGAATACACATTACACGATACATGCACATACGTTATACATTTACTAATAATCACTTACAAAACGTTACACGATACATTATGCATCGATGTATTTATATTTTTATAAAAAAAAAGATGTATTTATATTTTCAATTTTCATTACATCAAATGCATAAATGGTATACATTGTTGTCATTCAAACTAATTCCCGTCAAGGGTATTATGGTCATTCATCAGATAGGTCGACTGATTCTTGGAATTATCTTCGTGATGAACTTATAATCCACTGTAAACAGCTCTATATTTGTCTAACTAATCAACCAATAGAAATCCTTCACGTACACATTAGAGCTCAGAATAATCTAGTATAATAGACTTGCATGTAGGATGTTCTGCCGTCTTGCTTTTTTCCATCTGTCTCACCCTCATTTCACTTGAAACAGAGCCATCTCCGAGACTAATAAACCATTTAAACAGGTGCAGATTTCCGAATTTCGTAAACCGGTATCGGAAAAACAATGAACTTATTCCGAAACGCCGATAACGGGCTGTATCGGACTCTGTCGAAGCGTATCCATCATCCTCTCCTCCATCTCCGCCTCCTGTTCTTGTTCGTCCCTACCTGAAATTTTGATTGCCGTACTTATTTACTGCCTTTAAATTTTGTATGTAATAATTGTTGCGAAGGGCGAAAATTTCAATGTCGACGGAACCTGAATCTATTGTCTCTGCCTTATCGGAGGATTTACTCATTCGGATCAATGGCAAACTCGACGATGATTTAGATCGGAAGAAATGGCGACTAGTTTGTAAAGATTTCTACAGAGTAGACTCACTTACTCGGAAAAATCTGCGTGTTCTCCGCTTCGATTTCCTGTTGCCGCTACTCCGCAGGTATCCTAACATTGACAGTTTGGACCTGTCTGTGTGTCCGCGAATTGACGACGGGACGGTGTCGCAGCTTCTGCGTTGGAGCTCCGGATGGGCACGGAGGCTGGTGTCTTTGAACCTGAGTAGGACCACCGGGTTGAGGTACCGTGGATTAGAGACTCTGATACGCGCGTGTCCTTTATTGGAGAGCATCGATGTGTCGTACTGTTGCTGGTTTGGGGACAGAGAGGCGACGGCGATATCTTGCGCCGGCGGATTGAAGGAGCTGAAGATGATTAAGTGTTTGAGGGTGACTGATGCTGGATTGGCGAGGATAGCTTTGTCATGCGAAAGATTAGAAAAGCTTAGCTTGAAATGGTGTATGGAGATAACTGATCTTGCTGTTGATCTTTTGTGCAAGAAATGCATTCACATTAAGTGGCTTGATTTGTCTTATCTTAAGGTTTGTGTTTTATTTTTGTTAATTTTTTCTCCATTATGAAATGATTTGTTTGATATGAAAACCTTATATGCATTTTAGGTATATTTGAATTTCGATTTTGATAGGTTGCAGTAGTAATTAGACACAACGAGTATGTAAATAATAGTCATGTTCTTTCTATTTTGGGAAGCTAATCATCTTGAAAACTATGTGTTGAGTTGATTTGGATACGTAATCTGAATTTGTGGTCCATATTTAGACGCTTGTGATGGAATTTGATACGTTTTGGAGTGGTTTTTTAGGTAACAAATAAATCACTTGGATCAATTGCTTTTTTGGCAAAGTTGGAAGTTCTGGTTATGGTGAGATGTTCTTTGGTTGATGATGTTGGATTCCAATTTCTTGAAAAAGCATGTCCTTTACTACAGGTAAGATTAACCATATCCATATGAACTTTTGGGGTAATAAAAATGATTACTATAAGATATTAATGTGCATTCACTGCAGGAGATTGATGTGTCAAGGTGTGATTATCTAGGTTCCAATGGCATGCTTTCCTTAATTAAAGGACATAGTGAACTTAGGCAGATACAAGCTGCTAACTGCTTTTCAGTTAAGTAATGGCATTGATTCTTTTCGATTACACTTACCTTTAATGGTTGTTGAAATTGAGTTTGAATTTTGTCCTTTTATTATCTGAAGGAATTTCCCCCTGCACTTCTTCACTACATGAAGGACTTGAAGAATCTGACCGAGATTGTAATTAATGGAGCTCGAGTTTCGGATAGTATTTTACATACCATAAGCAGCCATTGTAGGTCTTTGGTAGAAATCGGGTTGTGCAAATGCATAGGAGTGACTAATATGGGCGTTGCAAAACTTGTCCATGGATGTGTCAATTTGAAGATCTTAAACTTATCATGTTGCCATTCCATAACTGATGCTGCATTATCTGCTATAGCATACTCTTGCAAGCTCCTTGTGTGCCTTATGCTAGAGTCTTGTAGTTTGATAACTGAAAAGGGTTTTGAGCAGCTTGGGAACAGCTGTATAATGCTTGAGGAGCTTGATCTCACTGATTGTGAGGGCCTGAATGATAAAGGTGAGCTTTCAATGGGCTTACTTTGTATTCCATTGTAGACAAACATTTTTTTCTCTTGCTCCGTTTCGTCTGAATTTTATTCTTTGCAGGACTTGAATGCATCTCAAGGTGTTCAAGGCTCATGTCCTTGAAATTAGGAATTTGTACAAACATATCAGACAGAGGTTTATCCTATATTGCCTCACACTGCCCAAAGCTTCATGAACTCGATCTTTACCGGTAATTAATATAATGTTAAATTAATGCTTTTGTTATGATTTAATGAAATTGTTTAGCCAGTAATCACGAGTTCATTCTTTATTTCATAAATATAGCTGTTCTGGTATTGGAGACAATGGTTTAGCTGCTTTATCACGTGGATGCAAGAAGTTGCAAAAACTCAACTTGTGTTACTGCAACCTTATTACCGATAATGGGTTGAAATGCCTTGGTTATCTGGAGGAGCTCGCTGATTTAGAATTGCGATGTCTTGACAAAATCACTGGTGCAGGTTTGGCAGCTTTTGCAGCCAAGTGCAAGTCACTGACTGAGTTGGACTTGAAGCATTGTCATAAAATCGATGATTCAGGATTCTGGGCAATTTCGCACTACTTGCAGAATCTGCGTCAGGTAATTAATCTGTTCCATATAATTATTTTTGTTGCATCTTATTTATGAAATGAGATTGTTGCTTGTAGAAGCTTAATGCTTAATTGAGTAATAATAGATCCGTGGCTTGTGGCACTGCTAGCAAGTATCAGAACAATGTGATTAGCAGAGTTGACTTGATCAAGACTATTATCTCGTTCATGGTGACCTCTTACCCATCACAATAAGCAAAATTCCCTGCCCCTTTTACTCCATTACTATCATGAAACATCTTTTAGATTAGAAAATCATGATACAATCATTATACGTGCGTTACCTCTAACAGACATTTTACTTTGAAAAATGTCCATTTGGCTAAACATTTTGACCTTTTATCATTAAATCATAATTTGCTGTCAGTCCCAGATCCAGCAAGCATCATTCACTTTGTAACTCTCAGAAGTCAGAAGTCAAAACCCAGGAATCTGTGTTGGTTACTATAGGATTTATTGTAGGATGCATTCATCATCCAGTACCTAGAATCACCTTCCAGAATTTTATTGCGTCATTTCTGTTTCTCCGAAAAGATAGAGAAACATATTTCTTCTAATTATTATGGTGCTATTTTCCAGAAGTATTATATAATTTGAATATGATCATTTTGTTAAATCGCGGTGCATAGAATTTGAAGTAGCTTGTGGTTAAAAATTTGATGACCATCACTTGACCAAAAACATACAAAGCATTCTACTTCATTTCCATGATTTTAACTACATTGTTTCATCTTTTGTATAGCTACCAAGAGTTATTCGATTCTGGCTCTAAGAAAAACAAATACACGCTTAACACAATAAAACTCTTTTGGTGTTGGCAGATTAATTTGAGCCACTGTTCTATATCGGACATGGCATTATGCTTGGTAATGGGGAACCTTGCAAGACTGCAGGATGCCAAACTAGTTCATCTCAATAATGTTACGCTAAGAGGGTATGAGCTGGCACTAAGTGCTTCATTCGTCCGGATTAAGAAGGTTAAGTTAGCCGCTTCTCTCAGGTTCTCGATTTCTTCGGTAATACTTGAGATTTTGCATTCCAGGGGTTGCATTATCAGATGGGATTAGAACCGTATCTCGCTATGATGTAACAGACCACATTGCCGTTACATAAATAAGGTCTGTTCCTTCTTTTTCTGCTGGACTCAGAAATGAGCTTTTAGTTTCTCTGTTCAAGTCTGTTAAACTTGGCCGCAAATGGGTTTATTATGCGGCATCTCAATAATGTTTAAAACTCCGTTCTTTATGCATATGGACCTTGTTAATCCCGGTGGGTTGAAAATAATTTCCTTTTGGTTTTGGAATGCTAATGTTTCATTAAATTGAGTTGTTTTGTTTGTGATTTCTGTTTTCATCTCAGAGTCGCACTTTTCAATCATCTGATGGATGAGTAACAACAGTGTAACACTATCATCTTAAAAACTAGGATTCGTGTCTGTTGAATATGCAAGCTGATTTCGAAAGAACAGGTTTTCTAGATACGAGTTCAAGTATGAGTGTTGAAAACTATGTGTCATCTTACACCTAACACTTCAGAATAATGACATGCCCTTTAGAACTTCTCAAAAAAAAAAAAAAAAAAAAGACTAGTAAAATCCAGACAGGAGCACCCATCTATGAGAGTCGTTAGTATAGTAGGCATTTCAGAAACCATAAATGAGGCTCCAAATTAAAGCAATTGAAGGTTTATATCTATATATGAAGAAAGGAGTATTTGAAGAAAACATTGATACGAAGAAGACAACAAAAATTATGTTTGTTGGGAATGGTAATGGGAAGACTAGTAATTAGTAATAGGAATTTTTATGCAAGGTTAGCAACTGTGTGTGAGTATTAGTATATAATTGAAAACCTACTCAACTAAACTTAATTTCTTAATCTTCCAATGGAAATGACATTTTAATGTCTTTTGCATTCTATATCATTCTCTGGGACTGCTAAAGAATTCATAGCAAGGGACATGCCATTTCGCAACACGGCTAGATTGGAACCATCAAGTTGTGGCACTCCGTGATGACTCAAACCACTCGGTCAGACAGTTTAATTGTGAATGTGAGATATATGGAACTTCTTAAAAAAAAAGTCACAATTACAGCTAAATCAATATAGCTACATTTTGGCCAATAATAATAGCTAAGCTATTTAGGCTGGAGTGTAAATATT
>CATIWQ010044472.1:0-27912 GCA_949673415.1 Euphorbia schlechtendalii
ATCCCATAGGGAAGGACTAGCTCTAAAGATCAAATAGGGAAAAAGGATAAAGAAAATAATATGTATTGATAATTTTGGATAGGAGGGTTAGAATGAAGAATGAGTTAATATAGATATGAAAGATTAGAGAATCTAAATATATAGATTTTTTGTACGAAATAAGGATAGCAAAGAAAACATGCAAGTTCAACAAAGATGCTACGATTCACTAAATTAATTTAACAGACTCGGTTCAAAACACTCAGATGTTCAATTATTCACCGCAGAGCAACACATGAAATGACTTTTCTAAACCTAGTGCAAACGAATTAAGACAATTATATAAACCTGGACAACATCAATACTATGCTTAGTACTGGTCGCTCTCACATAACCACATTTAGCAAGTTACCATTCCAAAAATGTTGGCTCACTAAACAGCTTTATATCACAGATCCAGTGATTATACACGATATTGTTAACCCCGAAACTACTCTTAAAATTAACACCAATGCATATAACTTGATTAATATAAAAGACTTAACATGAAATACGCATTATACACACATAGACATATCATAAACTTCGAAATAGAAAGGGTAAGTAGAAAGCAAAGTAAAGTTGTAAGGTATGCAAGTGAAGGCTAAAGTTGATCATACCATATCCACTCTTTAATGGGAGTCGTCAATTCTCACAATTCCTGGGTTTGCTTTGAATTCGGTCTCGGCCCGTACAGAACCTCCGCTAGGATGATATTCTTCGCGAATATCGAACAAATGAATATTGAAGAATGAAAGCTTTTATTGATAAGTGATTTGCAAGTACACTTATACAATAATCGCTCGAGAATATAGAGAAATCTAGTGATCGAAACAAGGATTCGAATCACTTAAACATTTTCTCACTAACACTTATGAACGTAGCAAATTCTCTATCTATACACACATTATATGTAACCCTGGTCTTCTTACCACGAAATTTGTGAAGTTTGGAAGCCCTATTTATAGAGTTCGAAGGGTTGTGTCTATCCAAATGAAGAGTCACATCCATTGGTGAATGATTGTATCACTTCATTGTGGTTGGTTGTGAGGCTTCAATCTAATCCACAATGGACATGCACCTTTTCATTATTGGTTGACTTCTGATAAGTGTCTATTCATTGGTAGTTGATGGCGGTTGATCTTACTTATCTGGTGGTTGGTAGTTAAGAAGATATAATAAAAAAACCGTCTAAGTCGCGACCACGATATACAAGTCATGACTGAGAATCTTTGATTGGCAGACTTTTGTTTTGAAGAAGAACAAGTCACGACCGCGAATATTTGTTGCGACCGTGAATTGCATTTTTCTTCAAAATTCTCCTTGTAACTTCACCGATCTTTGACAGCTTGGATCCTAAGCCAAATCTTTAAGTTCCACGCATCTTTTTTTCACTCTTTTTTCATAAAATTCCACTTTAGATAATTTTACTCCCAAGATTTACCTAGTATTTGCATTTGCATAAAAAACAAGTACATACCACGTGAAATCTTTTATATGAAGTATAAAAATGACTTAAATTATAGTGTTTAATGTGTAAAATTAATATGATAATAAGTGTAATTATACACTTATCATGCCCCCACACTTAACTTTTGCCTTGTCCTCAAGGTAAATTCAACAAAAGTGTATAAATTGGTAAACAAGTTCGTACCTCATTTGGCGAAAGACTAATGCTGTGAGTACCACATTCCACGTTGCAAAAGATTTCAAGAAGAAGTTCGAAATTTCCCACAAATTAGTAATGTGCAATATATATAGTTTAGTTGCATACCTTTGTTCTTAATGGAGAGTCAACCGAATCGCATCTTCATATAAGCGTTATATGCATAATCGAATATTACCCTCTCTTAAGCATAGTATAAAGTATAAAAAACATAGAAAGCACACTTTGATTAATTTCTCTCAAGGCATTTTTAGGTAACCTAGGATGCTAAAACACTCCCGGTGGTTGCATTTTATGCTCCATACCACTCTCTCCTTTTTTTCAGTGGTTGCATTTTATGCTCCATACCACTCTCTCAATTTTTTCTTTTAAGCATATGTTTTTGAAGTACTTTGTAATTTGCACTCATTTTTCACGCTATGCTTTCTTTTCTTTTTTCACTCGATGAATGATTGCAGTTTCTGCTCCGTACCATTCCTCACCTTTTGCATAACTCATTGGTTATTCTCTCTTTCTTTTGATTTTTCTTTAATACCCTCACCCTTTATTGAACAATTTCAAAGTATTATAGCTATCATTTCCTAACACTTTAAACACACTTAATACTTATAGGACTTATTCGAGATTTGCATATAAAACTGATAGTAAGAATACCATTAGATATTACTCCACTTAAACTTATCGGAAGGATTAAACTAAAACTATATAACTTATACTAATTCATGTTGCATCAAAATATATATCGAAACTTACTTGGAATGTTGCTTTCGAATGTTACTCACCACTCATCCTTGCTAAATTGATAAATGTTGTGCACTAACATCAAACTTGTAAATACCTAACACTCATAATAAGCTTGGACAAATGTTAGTAAAGTATAAGAAATGATAATGTATAATTGACAAAAATATCAAGAAAAATTTTCAAATTCTTCGATTTTTCTATTATATTTAATTTTTTGGATTTTAAGGGATTTTTACAATTGTCCCCCCACAGAAAAGAACACAATGTCCTCATTGTTAGACATTATAAAAATCAAAATCTAAACTAGTCTAAAAATAGAATTGAAAAAGATAAAGTAAAGTAAGGAATAAACCCGTTTTATTGTGAAGGAGAAACCAGGGGACTAGGAGTGAATTGACAATTTTGTTTTCTAAAGAATGAAAGTAATTTTCGAAGCATTGATTTATTACTTTTCTTTAGAATATTCATGTCTTTCTTCATAACTCCAAGTTCCGCTTGGCAATTTTCCAATTTAAGTTGCATGCTCGCCTTCCAATCTTCCGTGGCTTCTTCGTCCTCTTCATCATCTTCTTCTATTTCAACCATCGAGGCTTTTCCTTTACGATGGCTGACGGCTAGATTTGATGGTTTGACAGAAGAATCTTCTTGAGTCAAGTTGAGTTTCTTGGTGTGGTTGGAGTAGGAGTATAAAGAATATACACCGTCATATTCTCGGAGTAGTTCGGTGTTCTTCAAATAAGTCCCATCCATGTAGCAAAAATACTCACCCGGTTGTTGAACATAGGGGAGTTCACCTTTTGCACTCAAGATTATGGCGGTGATAATCTCGACCGCTCCAATCTTGCTTCTCATGTTCGTTGAGTTCTTCTTCATCATATCCCATATGATATCCACGATTTCCGCTTTTTGTTTCATCAAAGCACATGAAAGAATAAACAATTCTTTCTTTTGGACCTTTGTATTCTCTACTCGATAAAATACCAAAGTGGAAGGTATTTGTGGAGAAGAAGAATGCATTCATCCTTAATAAGTTTATTAGGAGAATTTTTGGGATCGAAGACTCTCTTACCTGATAAATTTGCCCAAACTCGATTATGTTGAAACGAATCCGTCATGCTCGATGAATTAGCAATCTCGAAATCGAACCATTCACCCATCATCTCTCTCGTGATGTTGTATTGTTATCTTTGATTTCGAAATTGTACTGCCCTCTTCCTTGAATCTTCGAAATCGAATGTTACCAAACACTCGAGAATCCAATCTCGATTTTGAGGGAACCACAAATTCACAAATCTTGTAAGACCAAGAGCCGATAGGTAGACTTCTATCTCTTCACGGAGATTCAAAGTTTCCAAGAAGACTAAATCGAGGAATATCATCCCGGTGATATCCTATTTGCTTAGCTTCTGAAATCTCTTGCCCTCTTCTCTTGTCCTCAATGGGAAAGGACAATCAAATTCTTCTTAAATTGATTGGGATCCTCTCTTATGTGTTTCTCTCTTCACGCGAGTCATATTGGTTTTGAAGAAAAAGGTTTGAAAAGGTTTAGATGTTGAATGTAGAAGATGAGAAAATCAGAATCTTATTTGCTTTTTTAGAAGATGTGGTGGCTAGGGTTTAACTTGGACCTATTTATAGAGGTTTAATGGATCTCTAATTGGTTATAAATTGGATTATCGCAGTTTAGGCTCAGAACTAGCTGTTAAAGGCGGTTACTGACATCTGTACCGTGTCAGTTCGCGATCTGTAATGGTTATATTTTACCGTGTCATGATCGCGAAGGCCAGTAACTATCTTGACTTTCTTCATGATAGAAACAGAATGTTTTGATATCCAGTGATCACGAGCGTGAATTGGGTCGCGGTCGCGATATTCTTTGCTCTTCAAATTTCTTCAATTTTTAGACTTGCACCTATTAAAACTTAGAAACACAAACACAAACAAACTTAGTTAAATACAAATGATAAATATTTACTATTATACCTTGAGTAATCATGGTGATGATAGCAATTGAACATCAACATCTTGTTGTTCAAATTTATTTCCAAGATAAGGTTTGCATCTTTGACCATTGGCTTAGAATATTTCTCCATATTCGGATTTCAATTCCAAAGCCCCATTACCAAATACTTTGATAATTTCGTGGGGTCCTTTCCAATGTGATTTGAGTTTTCTAGGGAATAAAACGAAGCCTGGAATTATATAATAGAACTCTATTCCCGACTTGAAACTTCTTTTCACGTATCTTGGTATCGTGCCACCGTTTTGTTTTCTCTTTGTAGATCTTTGCATTTTCATATGATGATAAACGTAGTTCTTCTAACGTATTTAAATCCAACTTTCTTCTATCACCAGCTTTGATTAAATCCATATTCAAATTCTTCAAATCCCATAAAGCCTTATGCTCTAATTCTACTGGTAAATGACAAGCCTTTCCGTAAACCAACTTATAGGGAGTCATACCAATAGGTTTCTTAAAAGCTGTCCTGTAAGCCCATAATGCATCGTTTAACTTAGTAGACCAATCTTTCCTAGAATTCTACACAGTCTTTTCAAGAATCCACTTAATTTCCCGATTAGAGATTTCTACTTGACCACTAGTTTGAGGGTGATATGGGGTAGTAATCCTATGATATTCTCCATATTTTTGCATCAAGCTTTCAAAAGTCTTATTGATGAAATGTGATCCTCCATCACTAATAATGGATCTAGGAACTCCAAATCTACTAAATAATTGCTTAAGAAATTTAGCAACTACTTTAGCATCGTTCTTACTATATGCGCTAGCCTCAACCCATTTTGAAACATAATCAACTGCAACCAGAATGTAATTATTACCGTTAGATGTGGGAAACGGTCCCATGAAATCTATACCCCAAACATAAAAAAGCTCTACTTCTAAGATGTTCTTCAATGGCATCTCATCTCTTCGACTTATATTTCCTATTCTCTAACAATTATCACAATTCTGAACAAAATCTTTAGCATCCTTGAACAATGTTAGCCAATAAAATCCACTTTCTAAAACCATAGCTGCGACTTTTGCTGGTCCTAAATGTCCTCCATATATGCTATCATGGAAATGACTTAAGATTGAAGAAAAATTATTATCATCTATACATCTGTGAATAATACTGTTAGCACATACCTTAAACAAGTAAGGTTCATCCCACATAAATGATCTAATATCCGTAAGAAATTTCTTCTTACCATTAGAATCTAAATCAGAGGGTAAAGTATGTGTAACCAAATAGTTTGCTTAATCACCATACCATGGGTTAACAGTATGTTTAACAGACATTAGATTTTCATCTGGAAAGATTTCATTAATATCACCGGTTTCACTTATAGGTCCCTTATCATTTTCTAGATGAGATAAGTGATCATCTACGGTATTTTCAAATCCATATTCAAATTCTTTAAAGCCCATAAAGCCTTATGCTCTAATTCTATTTGTAAATGACAAGCCTTTCTGTAAACCAACTTTTAGGGTGTCATACCAATAGGTGTCTTAAAAGCTGTTCGGTAAGCCCATAATGCATCATTTAACTTAGTAGACCAATCTTTCCTAGAATTTGAGATAATCTTTTCCAGAATCCACTTTATTTCTTAATTAGAGATTTCTACTTGACCACTAGTTTAAGGGTGATATGGAGTAGCAACTTTATGATGCACTCCATACTTTTGCATCAAATTCTCAAAAGTCTTATTGATGAAATTACACAAAGCCGGTGAAAGAAGAAAGTTGGATTTAAATGCATTAGAAGAACTACGTTTGTCATCATATGAAAATGCAAAGATCTACAAAGAGAAGATAAAATGATGGCACGATGTAAAACTACGGGAAAAGAAGTTTAAGGTCAGAGATAGAGTTCTATTATATAATTCTAGGCTTCGCTTATTCCCTAGAAAAATCAAATCTCGTTGGAAGGGACCCTATGAAGTTATTCAAGTGTTTGACTATGGAGCACTGGAATTGAAAGCCAAAAATGGAGAAATATTTCGAGGCAATGGTCAACGATTTAAACCTTATCTCGAAAATAAATTTGGACAACAAGATGTTGATGTTCAATTACTATCATCACCATGATCATTCAAGTTATGAAATAGTAAATATTTATCTTTTGTATTTAACAATGTTTATTTTTCTAAGTTTCTTATAGGTACAAAGTCTAAAAACTGAAGAATTTGAAGAATTAAAGAAGATCACAACCACGCCATACATCTCGCGCTCGTGAATATCGAGTTTCAAAACCTACTATTTCTGTGATTAAGGAAGTCATGATAGCGACACGGGTAAAATATAAAGCTATAGATCGTGATTCAGCACTCGACAGATGTCCGTAACTACCATTAACGGCTAGTTTTGAGCAATAACTGCTATATTGACTATTGTGGCCAATTAGAGACCTCTTAGAACTCTATAAATTGGTCTAAGTTGAACCTTATCCACTACAACCTTCAAAAAGCTTACAAAAATTCAGAAATTTCTTCATCTAACTCTTCAACATTTAACCTTTTTTTTCTTTAAACCTTTCCACTTCAAAACAATCAAGATGCCTTTGAAGAACTCTGCAAATAGGAGAGAAAGTCAAACATACCAAGAGGAGTATGGCTGTCCTTTCCCTTTAAGGACAAGAGAAGAGGGCAAGCGCTACCAAAAGCTTAGCAAATTGGATATCATGGGGATGATATTCCCCGATATGGTCTTCTTGGGAACATTGAATCTCCGTAGAGAGATGGAGGCTTATCTTTCTGCTCTTGGACTCACAAAGTTTGTGGATTTGCGTTTTCCACAAAATCGAGATTAGATTCTCGAATGTCTAGTGACATTCGACTATGAAGATGCAAGGAAAAGGGCGATAAAATTCCACAATCAAGGTGATCAATATACCGTGATGAGGAATATGATGCGTACTTGGTTCGAGTTTTAAGTCGAAAAATCATCAACCATGACAGATTCTTTTCAACCAAATCGAGCTTGGGCAGATTTAATGGGTAAGAGAGTCTTCGACCACAAAAATTCTCCAAATAAACTTATTAAGGATGAGTGCATTCTTCTTCTCCACAAATACCTTTCCACTTCGGTATTTTGTTGAGTAGAGAATACCAAAGTCCAAAAGAAAGATTTGTTTGTTCTTTCTTGCGCTTTGATGAAACAAAAAGAAGAATTCATGGATATCATATGGGACATGATGAAGAAGAATTCTACAAGTATGAGAAACAAGATTGGGGTGGCTGAAATTATCACCGCTATCGTCTTGGGTGCAAGAAGCAAACTCCCCTATATCCAATAACCGGGTGAGTATTTTCACTATATAGATGGGACTTACTTAAAGAATACCAGACTTCTTCAAGAGAATGATGGTGTATATTCTTTTTGCTCCTACTCCAACAACACCAAGAAGCTAATCTCGACTCATGAAGATTCCTCTGTTGGACCATCTAATCCAACCACTAGACGTCGTCATGGAAAAGCTCCAATGATTGAAGAAGAAGAAGAAGAAGAAGAAGACGAAGCTCCGGAAGATTGGAAGGTGAGCATGCAATAAAAATTGGACAATTGTCAAGCGGAACTTGGAGTAATGAAAAAGGACATGAAAATTCTAAAGAATAGTAATAAATCGATTCTTCAAAAATTACTTTCTTTCTTTAGAAAACAAAATTGTCAATTTACTCCTAGTCCCCCAGATTCTCCTTCACAATGAAACGGGTTTTCTCTTTTCTTCATTTCTCTTTTTCAAATTTTTAAACTTGCTGCTAGTTGTTTGTTTTTAGTTTTCAAGTTTAATAAAGTCTTCCACAATGAGGATATTGTGTTCTTTAGTGTAGGGGAGCGTTTGTAAAACAATCTCGAAAATCTAAAAAGATCAAATAAAATGAAGAAATCGAAGAATTTGAAAAATTTTCTTGATTTTTGTGTTATTTATACATTATCCATACCTATACTATACTAACATTTGTCCAAGGTTATTTTGAGTGTTAGGTATTTCAAGTTTAAGCGCATGTTGAATTTGAGCGCTTATTAGCACAACATTTATCAATTTGGCAAGGATGAGTTGTGAGTAACATTCAAAAAGCAACATTCCAAGTAAGTTTCAATATATATTTCAATGCAACATGAATTAGTATAAGTTGCATAGTTTTAGTTTAATGCTACCGATAAGTTTAAGTGGAGTAATATCTAGTAGAGTTCTTACTATGAGTTTTATATGCTATTCTCGAATAAGTCCTATGAGTACTGAGTGTGTTTAAAGTGTTGGGAAACTAGAGCCATAATACTTTGAAAGTGATCAATAAAGGATGAGGGTATTAAGAGTGAAAAATCAAAAGAAAGAGAGGATAACCAATGAGTTATGCAAAAGGTGAGGAATGGTAAGGAGCAGAAACTGCAACCATTCAATGAGTGAAAAAAGAAAAAGTAGCATAGCACGAAGTACTTCAAAAAAACTTATGCTTAAAAAGAAAAAAAATGAGAGAAAGTGGTATGGAGCATAAAATGCAACCATTGGAAAAAGGGGAGAGTGGTATGGAGCATAAAATGCAACCACTATATGTTTAGCATCGTAGGTTACCTAAAAATGCCTTGAGATCAAAATTATTCAAAGTGTGCTTCCTTTGTCCTTTATATTTTATACTATACTTAAGAGAAGGAAATATTCGAGCATGTATATAACACTTATATGAAGACACAATTCAGTTGACTCTCCATTAAGAGCAAAGGTATGCAACTAGACTACAAAAATTGCACATTACTAATTTGTGGGAAATTTTGAACTTTTACTTGAATCTTATGCAACGTGGGAATGTGGTACTCACTACAATAGTCTTTCACTAAATGAGGTACGAACTTGAATACTATTTTATAAACTTTTGTTGTGTTTACCTTGAGGACAAGGCAAAAGTTAAGTGTGGGGGAGTGATAAGTGTATATTTACACTTATAATCATGATATTTTCAATCATTAAACATTATGGTTTAAGTCATTTAATACTTCATATAAAAAGTTTCACGTGGCATGTAGTTTTTTTATGCAAATGCAGGTACTAGGTAAATCTTGGAAGTAAAATTATTAAAGTTGGAAATCTATGCAAAAAGGGTGAAAAAGGTACAAAAAAAAGTGAAAAATGTGGGAATTGGCAAAGGATCAAAGATGTCAAAGATCGGTAGAAATCGCAAAGAGGAATCATGGGAAAAAGCCATGTCACGATCGTGATACATATATCGAGGTCACGACTTGTTAATCTTCACAACAGAAAGTTACCAACCAAGTATTCATGGTCGCGACATACAAACGCAATCGCGACCTTGATGGTTTTTTGGTCAACTCTTCTCTTCTTTCAACCGCCTGATAAGAAAGATCAACCGCCATCAACTGTCAGACGAAAAGACACCTTTTGGAAGTCAACCAATCATAAAAAAGTACCTTTCCATTGTAGATGAGATCAAACCAATTCAACCAATCATAATGAAGCGATGCAACTCTTCGCCAATGGACACGACCCTTCGTCTGAACGGATGCAACCCTTCGTACTCTATAAATAGGGCTCCAAACTCCATAATTTCATGTGGTGTTGTGGTGTGGCATATGGTATATGGTGTGTAGTGTGGTATACGTGCATACATAGTTTTAAAGAGAAAATCGTGTAGATTTCGCTTCATTCTAAGTTAGCGAGAAAATGTATAAGTGATTCGAACCTTATTTCGATCACTAGATTTCTCTACATATTCGAGAGATTGTTGTATGAGTGTAATTGCAAATCACTTATCAATAAAAGTTTTCATTCTTCAATATTTGTTTATTCAATATTCACAAAGAATAGCATCCTAGCAGAGGTTCTGTACGAGTCGAGACCGAATTCAAAGCAAACGCAAGAATTGTGGGAATTGATGACTCCCATTAAAGAGTGGATACAGTTTGATCAACTTTAGCTTTCACTTGCATACCTTACAACTTTGCTTTATTTTCTACTTATACTTTTTATTTCGAAGTTTATGATATGTCTATGTGTCATATTGTGTATTTCGTGTTGAGTGATTTATATTAATCAAGTTATATGCTTTCAAGTTAACTTTAAGAGTGATTTCAGGGTTAACAAGATTGTGCATAATCACTAGATCTATGATTATAACATTGTTTAGTGAGCCAACATTTTTGGAATGGTAACTTGCTAAAAATGGCTATGTGAGAGTGACAAGTACTAAGCATAGTACTATTGTTATCCAGGTTTATATAATCATCTTAATTCGTTTGCACTAGATTTAGAAAAGTCATATCATGTGTTGCTCTGCGGTGAATAATTGAATATCTGAGTGTCTAGAACCGAATCTGTTAAAGTAGTCTAATGTACATAATATCTTTGATGATTTTGCATGTTTTCTTTGCTATACTTGTTCGTAGGGATAATCTACACCGATTTCTTCTACTCTAATCTATTTATACATTTATCTATTTATTTACCATCATATCCTAACCAACCCAACAACAATAAAAATTATCTATTTTCGTTTACTCCGTAACTCTAGTTGGTCTTTAGAACTGAATTCCTTTCCTGTGGGATCGATATCTTTTAAAACTACATCGAAACTATATACTTGCAGTGGTCACCATTTTTCTATTTGATAAGCGGTATTGAAAACACTTGTTCATATTTTGAACTTTTATCTTATCGGTAGAAAGGTGGGGAACAAGGTTTTTGGCACCGTTACCGAATATAAGCCCTCAAAATAAATAAAGTCAAAACCATGCGATTAAGGATGCCATTTTCTTGGAAACATCATTGTTTTTTGGTACAACAAGAAACAAACCTCTGTGGCACTATCAACTACAGAGGCTGAATGCATGGCTCTACAGGAAGCTGTTTTTCTCAAGTCCTCTAGATTAAGCAACAACTAGAAGACTACGAAATTAAGTCAAAATGTATTGAGATTCTCTACGATAACAAAAGCACGATTGATCTATCGAAGAATCCCATTTAGTATAGTAGAATTAAGCATGTCAACATCAGACATCACTTCATTAGAGTTCATGTTCTGAAGAAGGATGTGAAGTTTGTGTATATCTGTACTGAAGATCAAAGGGTGACATCTTCACAAAACCTCCCCGCAAGGACCACTTCGTATTCCTCAAAAGATAGATTGGCATGAGCAATCCAGTGTGAAAGTTGCTCAGAAGAAGGGTTGATATCAGAAGAAAACTCAAACTCAGAAGCAACAACAATCCTCTGAAGAAAACTGATGCAGCAAAGTCAGAAGATGAGACCCGCGAACCGTACCACTTTCAAAATTTAAAAAACTTAAAACAATAGCCGTATCTTTAGGTTATAATGTTCAAATTCTACCGTGAGTTACGCATTTAACAGTTACATATGTTTTAGATGGTAAAGGCTGGAACCATTAGAGTTTATTCCTGGCTTATTACCCTTTTATCCATCTGAAACCAACAATATAAATAAGCGATAACTGTTCACATTCAAAACACTTTACCAAAATCCTTTGAATTCTCCAAGTTTCAGAGAATTTTTCCTCTAAACCCTAATCTTTAAACCTCTCAGTTTGCATACTCAAATCATGGCACCCAAGAAATCAAAAGCTTCCAAAGAATCCTCAAAAGAGCATGTCATAATCCAAATCCCTCCAAAGACCTTTGTTCATGTTCTATACAGGTCAAATCCCAACTCCATTATCTCTCAAAGATACCTTGGAGATATTTCATTCCTTGAAGCAACAGCATTCAAAGAAACCATTACGTTTCATCATCTTGGCACCTGGATTAGATTGAAGGAACTGACTTTTCCCAAGCTCATGCTTGAATTTTATAAAAATATGAAGAAGTGTACCGTGAGCGATGAAGAGCTAAAGATAGTAGTAAAGGGGAAGGAGATCGTTATCACTCCGACATACCTTACAAAACTACTAAATCTAAAGGACGAAGGATTGGCCCTTAGAAGAGGGAGTGAGGAGACCACGAATTATGATAAGAAAGCCTACATGCTAGATGGGTGGTTTGGGAGAATATAAACACCCACATGGTGCAGGTGCCAAGATACTGGCAATTCATCATGGCTCATCTTAATCTCCAGAAGATGCATTCTACCAATGATGTATCGAGCTACGAGCATTGCATTCTTGTACATTTAGTACTGAAGAAAAAGATCAACTGGCTTGTAATAATTATGCAGCACGTGCTTCACCACAAGTTCACACTTGGTGGTTTGGTCAGTAGAATTATATCCTTGTTTAATATCAACTACTTAGATGAGGAAGGCTCTCTGGGAAGTGAGATTGTGAAGGAGACCTCTGATAATAAGGTGGATTCTGGCATGAAGTGTGATAGAGAAGAGGCTCTAAAGAAGGACAAGTTGAGGAAGCAAATGGAGAAGGAGAATAGGCTAGCGAAGAAGGGAGAAGTAATGAAGGTGACTGAGGATGTATCCCTGAAAAGAAAGAGGGAGCTTGTACAGAAATAGGAGGAAGTTCTTTAGGGAAAATGAAGTATAGTGACCAGGTGTAAGGTAAATGATACTGAAGAAGTTACTTTCCCTAAGCATGTATCTACTTCTAAGGAAGGGAAGACCGGTGAGGTTGGGTTCTCAATGAATAAATTTCAGTATGTACCACCACCAAAGGAGGAACTCAGCTCAAAAGATGATGAGGATGAAAAGAAGCCTATCAGCATCCTAACCAAGAGGAAAAGGGGAGAGTTTGATCTAAATGGTCATTCCCAGTGAACATGAAGAGGAAGAAGGAGAAGAAATGAAGGAGAAGGAAGAGGAGAATAAGGGTGAGGAGGAAAAGAAGAAAGGAGGAAGTTGAGAACATATGGAGAGATAGTGATCTTAGAAAATGACCCAGAGAAAGCCGATATGATCAAGGTTATAAATCAAACCCTTATTGAGGTCTTTACAGCTACTAAGAAGGGAGAGGCTGTGAAGATAGCTACGGGTGAAGGAAAGGCTGTAAGTGCCGATGGTAGAAGAAGAACTCCTGCTCTAGAGGAGTTCACTGCAAAGATGAAGGAGAAGAGTACCTCAGAGGAGGAAAAAGACTCAGATGAAGTTGAGGGAAATTTGCTAGAGGGGGCTTTAGCGGATTTTGACCTGCCAACAAAAGCTCTTCTCTTGGCACCCGCTTCTTCTCCACCAAAAGTAGCGAACCCAATAAACTTCAAGTTAGAGAATAAGGGGGTTGAGTCAATAGAAAGAACAAAATCTCCTCCTCTAGACCAATAGAAAGTGGTGTTCGACCCCTCCCACTTGTTCATGGCTCCTCTTGAGACACCCAAATTCAAACCAACAACCCCAAAGGAAACTCTATCTCCTCAAATTTAGAATCCCCTTGAGGTTGTTGCTTCTATTGCTCAAGAGGTAGTCAAAGATCTTGCCTCAAAATCAAAGGAGAAGGTGGAGGAAGCTGTTGGATAATCTCTGCTGAAAGAGAACATGCCAGAGGAAGATCCATTCCTAGCAACTCTGCGTAAAGAAGAGTAGCAAAGGATGATAATTGTTGAACGAGGCACTAAAACCTCAGAAGCAGATCCTGCCATTGAGTTTGTTACAATGGCATGATCTATTTTTGCTAAACATAAGATCAACCTAAAGGAAATAAGGGAGGAAGAAAAGGAGGAGAAGGAGGAAGAGATAGCAAAGTAGAGGGTTGTAGATGCTCCTAAGTAGAGAGAAACAGAGCAAGTAATTGTGGAGGAAGTAAATGAAGAGGATAATGATGAGCTGACAATTGTGGAAGAAACTATAGACATGAAGGCCAAGTTTAAACCAACTCAAGTCCAGTAATACACTTCGAATCTTGCTGAGATAAGGGTTGTGTTAGATCCCTCATGGGGACTCAATTTAGTTCAAAGGCCTCTTACTCAAAGAATTGATGGTGATGAATCCCTCAGTAGTAGAGGATGAATGATTGAAGAGGCTACTGCAGGGATTGGTTCTTCAATGTCTGTTCCCATCAACTCTATCCACCATATGGGGAAAACCTTGGATGATCTACTGACCATAGCTTTGAGACTCAATAATTTGGTGGTAGATCTCCATTCTATGCCTTTCAATCGCCAAATGGCCCAGAGCGTAGCCTTGATCATTGAACAAGCACGGATAATCATTGATATGGCTGACGAAATTCCCCTTCCAAGCCCAATCCGCTAAGATTTGATCTAGCACCTTCAACAACTGATGGAGACAAGGTTGGACAACTATATCGATATAAGGGATACTCTGGTTGAGATGACCAACATGATGGGAATTGGAGAGAAGGGTCTGGAGATGATCCATGATGGGGTAAATGGCATTAAGGAAGAATCCCAGAGGCAGATGGCAGAAGTAATTTCAACCCTGGGGACTACCATTGAAAGATGCCAAGCAGAATACTCCATGGGGGTGAAGGAGAAAATCAAAGAGCTTAGTAAGCAGAATGTCCTTTGTCTATGGCAGCAATGAAGGATTCAAGATAATCTTGGGGATATAATGAAATTCATGACTGATTTTAAGGCTGAAACTCCTCAAGGCTATTGAGGATTCCAAGAGAGAGATCAAGTCAGAAGTCATTAAGGCCATTGATAGCACAACAAAGAAAATCACTGATTTTACCTTTGCCCAGAAGAATGAAGCCACTGATTATATAACAGATGAGATCACTAAAGCTACTACCGGGGTTAGCAAAGGCCATCATTGAAGCCAGAGATATAGTAATTGCGAGGCAAGCTAGTGAGTCACAAAATATTTAGAAGGGCATTGATGATTTAAGCGCCAAGATCGGTGGTCTCTCTCTCCATTCCTTTTGCTCTCATGATAGTTAGATTATCCCATTCCTGTCGCATCTAAACACTGGCTAAAAACTCAGTGGATCTGGAATTGGAAAGCACTCAAGTTATTCTAAAGGGTGTCTATCACTCTATCTCCAATAGGGTTACAAGGTTGATTCAACTGATCATTCCCCCTCTTCAAGCAAATGCAATTGATGTTCAAGAGTGCATCCAGCGGTTTACTCTTGATGAAAAGAAGATTGTTGCTCAACTTTTTGGTATTGAGTGGAGGGAGAAGGATAAGCACAGCTTTAAGGAAGTTTGGGAGAGGCGTATGACTTTAGCATCTACTTCAAGCGCCATGGAGTTAGATGATCAGGAAGAGGAGCTACAAGAGTATAAGGCATTAACAGAGAAATAAGACTTCTAATTTAGCCTAGAATAACTAATTTTTTATTGTAAACAAACTTTGTAATCTCTATAAATTAATGAAAAGTTTGTTATTCCTATTCTAAGTACAACATTGTGTTGTACTACCTTTTTTATATACATGTCTACAAACAGGTCTTTAAAAAAAGAAGATTGAAGCAACTCAAAACATGGCCAACATTATGAGAGAGCAAGCAAGGTTTTTATTTTGTGCTTAAGTTCACTCAGAACCAACAAAATGAGGGAGATTGTTGGATTCCAAGCAAAGAAATTTAAGTTTTGAAAGTTCTGAGTTCAGAAGTACAAAATATCTCAAAAGCTTAAAAGATCCTTCAGAAGAGTAAAGATCTCTAGGAGAAGCCAAAACCATAGAAGACTACCAAGCATCCAGAGTTAGAAGAAAAACCTCTCAAAAGATATGTAGAAGGGTAACTTAGTCTTTTGGCGCTAAAAGTCATGTGCTGACCTCGCATTAAATGTCACTGCGCTCCAATGTACCTCAGCATAGAAAAAGGACAAAAGTTGTTAGAATCTCAGGAACAAAAATATTCCTACAATTCGTATAGCAAACAATCATACAAATGTGGGGACCAGAAATCATCCTAGTCGATGTCACACGGATTCCATTGAAACTTGTCTCTCTCTAAACAGATTCTTAACAAAAACTCACACTGAGACAACAAAAAAATTTCCAGCTAGAGTCCAAGTCAATTCTCTCCCTCTATAAAATGATTTTATCTACCATTGAAGAAGGTTGCCGATTTTATCAAGTATTCAAGAGTGCAAACAAGCTTTTCACAATTTACTGCAAACTTCTTCTGAAGGACCCAAAAGCAAACACATTTTTTATGTATCTATTTGTAATCGAGTTTTACTGAAATAAAGTTCAGAAATTCATTCTCTTCTTCTTTAAATCAAATTGTAAGTACTAGCTTAGGATTAAGTTATTGTGAGGGAGCTTAGAAATCTTAAGAGGAATGTACTTTGTAAGTGAGAAGCTCAAAGCCTTATTATACAGTAAGGAAGGTACTTCTGTATCGGTATAGCTCAGCAAACTATGAAGGTTGTTGGAGGGTACTTCAAACAGAACTGTAAAAGATTTTCTCTTCACCAGAAGAAGAGTGGATAGTGGATAAGAATCTTGGACAAGAGATTCTGATGATTGGATTAGGCATAGGCTGAACTAGGATAAAAATCTATGTTTGCATTTTCTGAACATTAAATTATTCATTGTTGTTGCACTAATTAACTTAATAAATTAAAATCATACTTGCTCAATAAGGCCTAAAGAAAAAGGGGAATTCTGAGTAAAATTTGTATACTCAGAAGTAACTTCAGAAGTTAGTTCTGCTGGCATTCTGAAGCAACTATTTAACTAGAAAAAGGATCATTCATCCCCATCCTCTGGCCTATTTTTACATCCTACTGGGTCCAAAAAAAATAGTAGAAATCTGGTATGTAACTGGTAGGAAACTGGCATGAAGAATAAAAAATGTCATAACTAGTAAGAAAGTGGTAGGTTAGTGCTATGAAGAACAAGCTGTGTCAAATTAATCTTGAAAAGAAATGAAAATTCATTAGAAAGTGATTGGAACATGTAAGATAAAGTTCTACAAAGTATTGAATCAAAACAGTAGGAATTTGGAATGTAATTGGTAGGAAACTGGTATAAAGAACAAAAAATGTCAAAAACTAGTAAGAAAGTGGTAGGAAACTGGTATGAAGAACAATTTGTCTCAAATTAATCTTGAAAAGTAATGAAAATGCATTAGAAAGTGATTATAACATGTAAGATAAAGCTCTACAAAGTATTGAATCAAAATAGTAGGAATCTGGTATGAAATTGGTATGAAGAACAAAAAATGTTAAAACTAATAAGAAAGTGGTAGGAAATTGGTATGAAGAACAAGTTGTGTCAAATTAATCATGAAAAACAATGAAAATGCATCAGAAAGTGATTAGAACATGTAAGATAATGCTCTACAAAGTATTGAATCAAAACAATAGGAATTTGGTATGTAACTGGTATGATAAATAAAACATGTCAAAACTAGTAAGAAAGTGGTAGGTAAGTAGGAAACTGGTATGAAGAACAAGTTGTGTCAAATTAATCTTGAAAAGTAATGAAAATGTCCTAGAAAGTAATTAGAACATGTAAGATAAATCTCTACAAAGTATTAAATCAAAATAGTAGGAATCTAGAATGTAACTAGTATGCAACTAGCATGAAAAACAAAAAATGTCAAAACTAGTAAGAAAGTGGTAGGAAACTGATATGAAGAAGAGGTTGTGTCAAATTAATCTTGAAATGTAATGAAAATTCATTAGAAAGTGATCAACACATGTAAGATAATTAATTAAAACTAATCAGCTGATTAAGTTCTGGAATACTTTGAAGAACAGGTTTCCAAGACCGATGAGAATGATAAAAATCAGAATTAGCACTCCCTCTATTTTTAATCTGTGTTTTTCAACTTTCTTCAATATTTGTTTGAGTTCTCTCTTTATTAAATTTACAAACATATATACAGTATAATTCTTAAAATTTCATTTAGGCATCTTCACAAACACATAGTGGATGGGTCACATCTTGGTGCATTTATACAGCCCAGTGAAAATTCTCACATCAATTACACACAAAAATTGCATAATACTTCTGCAAATTAATGACAAAATCAAACGAAAAATCGGGGAGAATCGAAACAAGGAAGAGAGAATTTGATGGAGAGAAATGTGGTAAACATAAAAAGGAAGCAGCTGAAACTTGATCAAACAATGTATATATAGAATGTATAGAGTGAAAATTGAAACTTAAAATTGGTTATACAATGCAAATGATCTGTTGGAACGTAGTTTTATAAATGAGTTTCACAAACATTACATTTTTTACAATTTTCGTATATTTAAATTCTCAGACTATAATAGATAAAGAGTAAGATGGCTTTTTATTTAAAAAAATATCTTTATATAAAGGATTTCCTCAATTGAAAGATTTCTCAAATTTTATTTAAAATTTTCACAATACTTCTTAAATTCATACTTCTCTATTTTGAAAAAATATCTATTTGTATTTTTCTTATTATACCCTAGAAAACAAACTTCTAAGGAGTGTCATAGTTTAGAAGTAATTGAAATATACTATAAAATTAAAGATGAAATAGTTGAGTTCTAATACGCTTTCATTCAAAAATTGTATATTTAAGTATCAATGATTGGAATAGGTTGTAGTTTCGTCAGCCCTCATTCATTAAATTACACTTGAAGCTCTACTTAAGAAGGAGAGTGTTTTGCTTCACCACATTCTACAATCCACAATATGTTATATATAAATCTACCTAAGAAATCCCAAAATTTTTGTACAAGTTCAAAATCGCATACAAGTGTGCAAATATATATGTGGGGGTGTGTTTGTTAATGTACACATGGGTTTGTTGAGGAAATGGTCCCCTAAGGCTAAGACCCATGTGGATGTGGCCATATGTACCTTTTGCTTACTCCAAGCCCCCACATTTACCTTGAACATATCATCATCATATCACTATTTATAAAATGTTTTTATTCTCTTTCTAAAACAAAAGAAGATTTTCAAGTATATCCATCATGTACTACATTTCTATCTTTTTTGAAATATCTCTTGTTATACAAAATTTATGACCCATACAGTAGGCCCTTGCAGGCTTTGTGATGTTTTTTTTATAGTATTTGCTCTTTTTTCAGAGGTTTTAAGATTTAATCAAAACCCTCACCTTTATTTCAAGGGAAAAGTAGAATCATATTGCTTAATGGTTATTTTGGTAATGAGGTTTATTGAATCAGCTAATAACAATAGAAAAGTTGAAGCTCATGATGTGAATTCTAAATTTAAAATTGGGAATTTAGTATTGAGTAAAATTTAGACTCAAAATCTACTAAAACTAGGTAGATAATTTACATGGGTTTTGTCAGACTTTTTACTAAAAATATTAACCGAAATCAGTCTAATCCACACTTAAGAACTTCAAGCTCTTATTGGGCTTACAAGTCATTCTCAAATCCAATCCATGACTCATAAATCATTTTAAAATTTTTTTACGTAAACGAAAATAGAAAAATGATAAATTTTATACAAATGTGTCAAAATCTTATCTAAAATTACATTTTTACCAGTGTTCTAAAAAGCGTCAAGTGCTAGTCGAGCGGCCGGAGCCTCTAAAGACCTAAACGGGATTTAGGAGCTAATCGACGGGGTTTAAGCGCTAGGTGCAGTCAGGCGACGATTCTCAAAATAGAACCTAGGTGGGAATTTTTACTTGAGGTCTTTAATATATAGTACGACTAGTTATAGTGAAGTTCAAAAGTAAAATAGACAAATATATAAAAGTATAGAAAATAAAATAAATACATAATATAATTACTTTTCATCAAGCCGAGCTCAGGCTAGGATCACGTGTTTATATAAAAACAAAATCTGGTCCATAAAATTTCGAACTTTACTAAGCCGGACTTTGTAAAAAATTAAGTGTCCAAATTCGGCCCATGAGAGCGGGCTTGATCCGGACCCAGCGGTAACTTCAGATTTTTTAAATAAAAACTGAAAATATTGAATCGAATTGAATTTCATAAATATATATAATAAACAATCAAAAATTTAATTGTTTTTGCTATTAATATTTTTAATATGCTTTAAGAATCGTATCAGATTTAACTTAACTTACTGAAATTTATTGATTTATAATCAAATATGGGAAATTATTATAAATATGAGAGCGTATGTGGAATTTATCTAAAGGTGGCAATGGGTACAACTTTTTTCTTTTGAAACACAAAATGGAAAATCCCCTAAACTACAACCGTGAAAAATTGGGCACCCGATCCTGAACCACCAGTTGACCATCCCTAATCTGGCAGCTCTAATCCCTTTGCACTTGCTCTTTTATGGCCTGTGAGTGTGCGTATCCACACATAAATTCACTTCACAATATACCAACTCATGAAACGGTGTTATTTCTCATGTTTTCAAGTATTCACATCTTATATTACTCAAAGAAAAAGTATTCACATCTCATTTGTTTAAGTTAGGTTTTACTAACGGAGTACAAGAGCGTTCAAGTAACCCCACAAAATATCAAAGAAAACCTGAAATTCAAACTCCCATCCCAACCACCAGTCTGCTCCATCCATCTTTTTTTTTTTTTCAGTTTTGCACTTCTAAAATTTTCAAGATGTGACTTGAACCTGGTCACATATTCAATCTTGAGTGATTCTTAATATTTGTAGTTTAACACTTTTTACTTTGGTTCTTAATACTTATTATTTTAAAATATCAATGCATTTTTTAACAAAATTTTCTTAATATACTCTTTGCATTAATTAGAAAAGAGATTAAGCGTACATTAATTTATAAGTTAGTAATTAAGAAGAGAGAATTTTGTTATAAAATAAAAGTGATAAAAAAATCATTTTATAATGCATTAAATATCTTATTGGTTTTGATGAAAAATCTAAAATGACATATATTATTAACCAAATGGAGTATATAATTGGCCAAATGCATAACACCACCATAAAGTTGACTCAGAAAACCGGATATCACCCTCAACTTTCAAAAGAACCAGTTACCCCTTTAACTTGGCAAAAATACACCAGCTCGCCCCCTCAATGCCTCATATCAACTTCTAACTGGAGAGAGAAAAATTAGAAAAATAACATATTTAAAAAATCAAACCAACCAACTTCTGATGCACAACGTTGAGGATGCTAACTATTACATTTTTACCAAATTAATGGGGGTAACTAATTATTTTTACCAAGTTAAGAAGGGTAACTGAACCTTTTAAAAGTTGAGGATGATATCCGGTTTTCTAAGCCAACTTTGAGGGGTATTCATGTATTAAACCTATAAAATTTAGTCATCCTATCACAAACATAAATGCTTCAAAATAATATCTTTTTAAATCTACCACCATATACAATTAAACAGGCAGACAACACAAAGTCTACCATATACAATTAAACATTTAGCAGATTTCTTGGTGTGATAGTACACAATATTCATAAATTCCAGATCAATGTAATTAACTGAATTAGGTCAGCACTTCAGACAAAAAAGGCAACATGCATCTGAGTCTTCATTTGAACAAATTGCTTCATGTTTTTCACAGACAGCATGCTTACAACCTTAAAAAGTAATAGTGGACACCAATCAAATTAAAATACTACAGAAACATGACAATCCAGATAATTTAATACCAACGCCTATTCTGAAACGCATATAACGTATCAAATAATTTACTACTATTCTAAACAAATTGATAAATAAAAAGTTGCACAAAATGTCTGTCTGAGCTATTTCAACATAGACAATCAAAATCTCACCTCTGCCCAACTGCATGGATTTCCATCATAATGTTACACAATCTTTTTGCACTCCTTGATTTCTCCCGCAAAAGTTTTCAATTTTCTTATGCTGAAGCTCAGAGCTGCCACATCCCCATCAAAACAAACCACCTTTGCATCTTTACTGTCCCTCAAACCTCCACAAAAGCATAATTCACATCTATCAAGCAACCACCTTAAGCAAAAACCACACATAAATATATTATGTAGCAGGATAAAATGAAGAATATTTTGTTATGGGAAGATAAGAGGATCAAACAGGCATGAACTATGTCAAGTATTCATAAATAAAAGTGGTATACCTAAAAACCTCAAAATGGAGCCTCGAGTGATTCGTCCCAGACTTCAGCACTTCCATTTGATGCATCTTCAACATCTTCCTCCATTGAAAGCCTGATATATTCTCGATGCGCAAACCGATCCCAATCTGTTAATGTTGGATTCTCACGCTCCTATTTGTTACAATGTTTCAAAGACCATTAGCACTGTCTCACCAACTGCAGTAATGCATGAGTTCTAACACCATAATCAAAGATAAACTCGAACTGACAAAATACCTGACGAATCAGAAATGGATCACGGGTTTCAAAGGCCATAAACTTGTTAAGATTGAAAAGGATATTGAAAACACTTCCTGAAAGTTTACAACCTTTTAAGTCACGTAATGTGATGAAGCTCTCATTCTGCACATAAAATAAATGCAAGAGTCAAACATACAACATCTCCAAAACAGGATATTTAAGAGCTTGACAATCTTGAAGTGCTAAAGTCCCGGATTGCCCAAGGCGCTACCATAGGCGTTTGCTTAAGCCAATTGAGGTGCTACTTAGCAAAAAAAAAGAAATAAATATATTTTATAGCATAAAAATCTCCAACCCAAACAACATTATAAACCACATTATAGAAAAATATGGAACAGCTCAGATGCTCAAATTAAAATTTCTAAGCAGAATATTTCATAATCTAACACTAAATATCATCTTAATTAAGGTGATGTTCTTCACCATCATCTAAGATCGCCATAACTATACATATAACCATCAACCTCTTCCTCATTCTCAGTAAAAAAAACCATTTGTGCATCATTTTCAATGAGGTGCTGACTTTGGCACCTCAATTTTGGCCTGAAGCTGCCTATTTGCAGGCACAAGACCCAAATGCTGGTGAGACGCTGCTTTGCCAGGGCATTTAAGAGAGGTGCCTAAGAGCCTATTGATAACACTTCTCCAAAATACAGTAAACACAAAGCGACAATATAAAATATATGTGCAATTTATTCTAAAATATTAGAGAAGAAAGAAGGGCAAACCTCTGGTCCAATCATATCAATTATTTGGCACAGTATGTCTTCAAACAAGACAGGCTCTTGAGCCATGCATTCCATGCGATGCAACTGCTCTTCATAAAAGAACTGCATCTCATTCCGAGTCAAAACTCCATTTCCATCTAAATCAATGCACTTGAACCTAATAAATAAAAAGTCAAAACTTATTTAATCAATAAAAACTCTCACAATTTGAAGAAGAGTTTAACAATATACATGACATATGACAATTTCGTGGTTGCAATATAATATGGTTAGGTAGCACAAAAACGGATACCGTAACGAACACGGACACCGAGAACGCCATTTCTATGAAAAAATAGGCTAGGAAACAGGGGAAAACATGTCGAGTTTCGGTTTCCGAAACCGACTCGAAAAGTGGAAACACCAGTGTCTAGGAGTTTCCATGCTACCTAGTTTGAAACCACCTCTACAACTAATAATCATTGGAAATAACTGAAATAGAAAAGACACGAGGGTTCATTTGCTACACATAAGGAAACGGAAAGGAAATCCACTAAGCGAAGGAAAAAAATGTGATTCCTTTTGATCTCATAACCATTTGCACATTTTCAAGAAAAGGAATGTGATTCCTCTCTATTTCCTTTGTTATCTTTTGGATCAAAGGAATCAATTGTTTGGTATTATTATTGTATATTATATTTATTAATTATCATTGATAACAATTAGAATTAAATTTAATTAATAATAATAAATATTATTATAAGTAATTATTATAAAAATAATATGTATTATTATAATTTATAATTATTATTTATATCAATAATAATATTTATTAATATTATATTAATATTAAAATAGTAGTAAGTATTGCGACTAATAATTATTATATTTATAATAATAATTATTATATAGCAATATTTAATATAAATGTTTATAATAAATATTATATTATTAATTATAGTTGTGATATTTATGAAAACTTCATTTTCGATATTAAGTATTATTATTATTAATAATGATTAGTATTACAATTTTAATCATAATAAAAATATTATAAGTAATTTATTATTATTAATCAATATTAATATAATAATTATAATTTATAGTATAAGATTATTGTGTAGAGAAAGACAATAAAAGGGAATGAAATAGCTAGTGGGGTGACCTATCATGAAATCCCCATAAAACACGCCACCTAATTAGTTTCTCTCCAACCATCTAAAACTACCAATAATTCCTCATTAGTAGTCTCTGTTTTTTTAATATCGTTAGAATGACAGAATGTAATTGTATATGCAAAATAATTAAAAAAGACTTGCTTCTTATTTATATTCCCTTTGAGAGAATTATATCTATTATTCTTTTGTTCTAAGTGTATGTCCACTACGTTATATGCAAAGGAAAAAAAACACGATCATTTGGTTAGAGACACTAATGGTTCCTCAACCATAATTTATAACGAAATTCTGGCACCTCACCAAGTAATCTAACAAATGCAAGTAGACATACAATGAGCCAATAAACATATTACAATGACCAGGGCAAGAAAATATACCAATACTCAAGGCTTGGTTCGGAAGACTTATCCTCCTCTGACAGTATAAAGTATACAAAATCTTCATATCCCATTTTTCCTTCAACTTTACTCGTAAACTTTCTTGAAACCTGGTATGACAATACATGCATAGAGATGTTTAACTAATATATTATAATATTAGATATAAAATGAGTGGGTTTGAAGTACAAAAGATAGTCTGACCAAGACAAACCTGGGAAAATATTCTATCAACAATTCTGTATGTTAAAGCATGGTTACCATATCTGATCAGGTTCTCTTTGTCAATCAAAAAATCATGATCTGTGTCTAGTTCCCAAAATTTGCAGTAAATCACATAAAAGTGTTCATATGAGAAATATCTGTATACAGGGACGATTCGGAACGTTATTAGCATATTGAGTTGAGACTTCCTCAGAATATAGAATATAAAATGGAAGATCTAACAAAAGTTTCATACAACTCAACTTGGCCTCAGCCACAATCTAGATGAATCTGGAAAAGAAATGCATGCCAAATCTTTTGACAAGTAACCAACCTCAAGACTTTATTTATGTCATCTTCTTCATTAGCATGCTGCATTGCATCAATCAAGTTTCCACGTTTCAGCTCCCTAAGAGTAAGGTGACCATCCCAAGATCTATTTATGTAGTAAAATATTCTGTATATCACAGTTTCAGCTGTAAATATGTGAAGAAAAACTTCAGTTAACAAAGAGAAGGTATACTTTCCAAAATAATGCAACATCTAGCTTATAAATAATAAAAGTTTAAATATTAGTGTATGAAGCTCAAATCTTTATAGGACAAACTCTCAGTATTTCATGCCAGCAAAAAATTTTTGTTCACCTCATCACAAAGCCAGTGCAAAATTAAAAGGAAAAAAATGAAAAAAAATTAGAAACTATAGATGTAGGATTTAAGAAGCAAAACAAATCAAAGAACTGATGAACTGCCTTGTCAATGCAGATGTCCAATATTTTTCCAGATTCAGTTGATTAGCTAACTTCTCTTGCATGGAATTAACCCAACTTAATTGCATTATTGTGAATACATAGCTCTATTGACCGAACAAAACTAGTGGCCACAAGATATATGTAATTCTATTCATAAGCTCCTTCAATTTTAGGCCTGGACCATCTTAAATAAGAATATGAATATCTATAAAATGGCATCTTTTGGAAAACCAGGTACTATGAAAAATATTATGAAATCATGGAATAATACATAGCTCCATAGCTTAGCTCTGATGTTATATACATATTATCTTGCCCCAATAAGTAATAACAAGCCTAAATCTCATACAACTCTTTTAAAATATTCACTCAAGTTCATTACAATAACCAAAAAAAGTACAGCTAGATTGTCTTCAAAATATTTTGAAAGGCAAGTGGTTTGCTTCGTTGTTTTTTGGAGCACAGATACATTATCCATTATCATTAGTCTGTAACCGGAGCTTTGTTCATTTCAATATGTGTTTGATGGTGCAAGTAAAACTAATCAAAATAAAACTCATCCATTATATTCATTTAAATTGGAATTAAGAGCTTCATAGTACAAACCATATCTTTCCTGAAACTCAGGTGTGCTCTGTAAGAACTCTAATCCTGGATGAGTTGCCAACAGCTCTTGAAGGACAGGTTTAAAGTCTTCCTGTTGTCATGTCAAACATTATAAACATGAAATTAAACAGACTTTATGCAGATAAATACTGCAGAAACAAAATGCAATAACTGCCACAAACTTACTACCAAAAATGTGACACAACTACTGTATTTGCATGTAGTATACTCTGTAAGAGATCAGAATGATCACATACCTGAGTGAGGTATTTGAGATCTGGTTGTTTAAGAATTTTATATATTTGAGTCGCTATATCCAATGTCAGCATCTTTCCATTTACCCAATAGTTAACGAAGGCATCCCTGCAAACAATTCCAGAAAACAAAGTTCAGTTAAGCAGTCAGATTTATCAGTGAAGAAGACTTGCACCAAAGCCAATTTCATCAGTCAAATGATCAGCCTATAGTATTACTTGCCAACTAATAAGTCAATGAACCAATCCTACAGATACCAAGGCACGAAATTTGAAGCGGAAAGAAAGAATCAGGAATCGCTTTAATCCACATTGACTATGGAATATTTTCTAAGAATTGAAGCCTTTGAGGATTAAAATTAGAAGTGCAATTGTGCCAATTTCTTCTCAAAAAGGATTAGATTTAGGGCCAAATGCCTTGAAGGAATGGAATTGATTGGATTTATAAACCAATGTTGATCTTTTTTATTCAGTTTTTTGTAGAGTAACAAAATTCTCAGCATTCATGCTTCTTTTAATAGTCTGATGGCAAGTAAACAAAGGGTGCAAAAGCCATAGCACTATCAGAAACCCTGGCATAGAACATGCTTTAAGAGGGATCCTAACAATTGTATCATTTCCAACCAAAATCCAATCTCATCTATTCAACCCTGCAAGCCATCATGCATTACCAACTTATTGTTACAGCTAAATCTAATCATGGAACTCAAATAGTAAAACATGGGGTGGGAATTCAACCAGTGTAGCGCACTGGGCGAGGAGGCTGGCACCTCCTAGCCCTTTAGGCGGTGCATGTGACAAAGGCGTGCGCCTTTGTATGTGAGGCGCTAGGCGCAAGGCGTATATAAGGCGCCAAAAGCGCATAATGGCAGTTAAGAAGTAGTTTTAGGGTTTTTTATTTATATTTTCACCTCTTAAAACTCTACTGCCTTTTTCCTATGTAGCTTTGAATTGGAAAGCCATAGAATTACTTTAGTTTTCTTATTTAGTATAGAATACTTTAGTTTTCCTATTTATTACACAATACATACTGTTTCGGTTCAAAAATCCATTTTTCTGCCGCCCCTTGGACCCCGCATCCGGGGGGCGCTGCCCCCGGACCCCCCAAATCGTAACCGTACTAGAATAGGTGTGCACTCCGCACTCTTCTAATTTGTTCGATGAAACGTCACGATCGCATTGGTTAAACCAGTCAATCCAATTACACTAAACGTGTATCAACTCTGTTTAGTACTGAATACTTTAGTTTTTTACGTTTAAAACTCTAC
>CATIWQ010044477.1:0-51157 GCA_949673415.1 Euphorbia schlechtendalii
TTTTGGATAAATAAACACTTTATTTTCCAACAAAACATTCTTTTTTTCAATTAAATTACACTAAAATACCAAGAATTAAACGGAGATTTTTGGACTTTTTACATCAACCTTTTCACTTAAACCAAAATGAACGAGGAACGCTCCTAGGGATCAAACGGACACGTCGAAGTGGATTCACACCAAAAGGGTAAAGCCTCTGAGTTCCTAGAGCTGCTTATTTCGTGTTCCTCCTTTTCTTCTTTTTAATTTTTATTGTTGACCTAGGAATTATTTTTATTCCTTGTTAAAGTAAATGTTGTAATTCTCTTCTTCTTCTTTTATTTCTTTTTAATTTTTGTATTAGAATATCCCGACGAAGGGAATAAAATACATTCCCGGATAACAGACCTCACATTTTACCATGCGATCATTTTCACTAATTAAATTGACCAACATACGCGTAAATAAAAATGAACTGTTTTTATTTAAATTAACAACTTTAAATCGTCGATGTTTTAATTAGGCCACACGGGCCTCGCAAAATCAAATCGAACATATGTGATATATCCCCTGTGCTAACCTTTGTGGATGCAGGTTAGATGTATGTTTAGGATTTATTTTCCTTCGGGTATTGCACATATTTTTTTTTACGAAAATTGTAATTAATAGGATTGCGGGCGGTTGCATCCCCCGATTTTTGAAGCCTTGTAATTTTCATTTTTTTTGCATTTACTTTTCGCATTTACTTACGGTTTTGTGGATGGTTTATTTTTCCACTTTGTGAATGATTTATTATTCCGCAATACGTGAATCATGCATTTTAACCTCAAAAACAACCTAAGTGCGAATATGCATAATTAAAAGAAAATAGTTTTCTGTAGATGTAATATATTGTGGTCACTTAAGAAATAAGCAACTTATCCTGGACTCGAATCTCTGTGTCTTGGTGGGCCATCCCCCGGACATTAAGCCTCACAGGACTCTAATTCCTAGAAAGAGCTAATCCAGGTGGCGATTCTACACTAAGAGACGGCGAATTCAGGTTCGAACCGATCTTAAACATTTTTCACCTTTTTCTCTTTCAAACCCTTTTTCTCCCGGGTCCCTAACCCGGTGCTTTTTCTCTTTTTCTTCAAACAACCCGGTGGACCACGCCTATGATTCCACGTGCTCTCGGCCCATTACTCTGTGTCACTCGCTCACACAAAGGGTAGGACTTATCCCTTTTATGTCAGTGATAGTCCATCCAACTGCCTCATTGTGTTGCTTTAGCAATGTGATAAGTTGTTTTTCTTTATCGTGAGTCAATTTTCTTGAAATGATTACCTGGAATGTATCTTGGTCTCTCTATTTGTTGAAGTATATCGAGATTGAGACTTACTTCCTCCACTTTTTCATTGAAGCACGTGTCATCAGGACTCTCTATGTCAAGAGTCTTGGTCAAAGTGACCTAATATTTATCAAAGAGCTCAAATATTTATTGGATAATGGGATCAAGGCTATTAATGCTACAAAGACTTCTATCTTCTGTTGGGGTCTTCATAACATCATAAACTTTGAATGTGACTGTCTCGCTATTGAATTCCATTGACAATGACCCTATCTGTACATCAATTCTTTTCATGGTAGTGTTAAAGAATGATCTCCCTAACAATAAATCCATGATCCCCTTCTTATTAGCCGCACATATATCAAGAATATAAAAGTCAACTAGAAAAAATCAAATCCATTTATGTTCACTAATATGTCTTCCAAGATTCCCTTTGGGTAGACAACAGAGCAATCTACGAGTTTTAGGACAATTCTAGTCTCTTTGAGGGGTATTTTGTGATTAACTAATATTGATTTGTAGACTAAAGATGGCATGATATTGATAGATGCATCAAGATCACACATTCCAACTTAGCTAATAGTGCAATTAATTACGAACATCCCTTAGTGCTTTGGAGGTAACTTGTGTTGGATCACCTCTAATACATTCTCCCCCATCAAGACCTTATCTAGGTGTTATTGTTTCTTCTTGTTGGTAAATAGCACCTTCAAAACTTTGGCATATTTGGGAATTTTTTTTAATCACATCAAGGAGCGGTATTTTGATCTCCACCTCCTTAAGGTCTCAAAGATTTCTTCTTAGTTTTTACTAGTCTCTCTAGAATGGGGGGCATGGGCTTAGTTGGAATCACCGTTGCATGCATTTCAACGGGAGTCACTATGATGGCTTCCTTTAATTCTACTCTTGGTGGTGTTGATTAGACCTCCTTTCCACTTCTCAAAGTGATTGTATTGACATTTTTCCTTGGTTTTTCCTTCATTTGAGATGGAAGTTTCCCCATGTTCTCAATCTTTGGGAGAGAGAGAAATTTAGGTCATTAGCTTTTCCATATTTGTAAAATTACCTTGCAACCCTTGAATTTGTTGATTGATCGTCTCGAACCTCTTGTGTGTACCCTTAGAGTGAGCATTGAACAAGTATAGGGATTCCTCTTTTGAGAGGAGTTGTTAAAGTGTTGTTGATGACTTGTTGTTGAGGCTGTTTAGGTATCAGTGGTACCATATGTTGTGGAGGTCTCAAAGCAACCTGATTTTGTAGTCCCCATTATTTTTTGTGATCATTGTTACCCCATCCTAATGCAGGATTATCTAGCCATGTGGTCTGATTCCTTTGTTGAGGTGGTACGTATGCCTTCTTACTCCCATAGTAACCCGTTGCATGAACTTGCTCAAATTATGGGTCACCAATACGAGACACTCATCCGTGGCATGGTTTGCCTTTGTGCAAATCTCACACTCCTTAATGACTTCATTCTTGATAGCCATGGCGTGGATAAGCTTAGACAAGTTATATATCTTGTCAATGATTTCATAACCATTGATTCCGCCAATTATCTTTGAGGTAGATATGTGGTTACAATCACTAAATTTTTGCGTGTTATTTACCATAGTCTTTATGAGTTCCTAAGCTACCATGGGAGACTTGTTAATGAGCTCCTCCACTCGCTACGTCAATAACTGCTTCTCTCATCTCAGGGAGTCCTTCATAAAAGATTTGGAATAAATCTTGTGATATGTAACCATGAGGAGGGAAAAAAGCAACAAGGTGTTGAAATTTGTTAAAAAAGTCATGGAGATTCTCGGTATCCTTCATCTTTGCTATGAAAATCTACCTTCTTAATGTCATTTCTCTTGTTACTAAAATTAATTTTTCTGAAAAAAAGACTTTGGACATCTCTGCCCATGTTGTAATTGATCCTAATTCTAGATAGTAAGACCATTCTTTGTATTATCTTTAAGAGAAAAATGGAAAGCTTTAAACTTTACAAAGTCTAAAGAGACAATCTATGGCTTCATAGTAGTGCATGTCATGTAGAAATGCTGGAAGTTTTTATATGGATCTTCAATGGCTCTTCAGGTGAATTTAGGTAAGCTCTGGATGAATGCAAACCTCATTTCAAAGTTTTGGCTTCACTTTCCACCGTGTAAGTAATGATTAGTGGCTATTGATTCACTACGATCGTTACAAGGTCCTTAATTCACTACTCTACATCAGCCATGTTCACTACGATTTCTTGAAGTTCAGTATCTAAGTTAGTCTAGTCGAAAAATCATTCTGTTAAGGTAGGATCGTTGTTTAGTTTTGTTAAAGTCTGTGTAAGACGTTGAGACTCTCTTTTTTAACGAACTTGCCTAGCACGAGCTCGGTTGGACTTTCTAATTTCTTGGTCAAAGAGAAGCTCATCGCAACTAGTTGTGGCCCTAATTATTTAGTAAGAAAAAAGATCAAAAGGAACCACAACCTAGTAACAATGCCAAAATTTGATAGCTGTCAAGACTACTAAAATAATCCCTGCACGAAAAATAACTTGTAGTTGGTGATAAACAAGGGTAGATTCCACAGGGAACGGTATTCATCATGTAAATCTTAGTTTAACTTACTAGAGTGACTGGATTGTTATTTTTAATGACAGTTTGTGGGTTTGAAAACTAAAATAGCAGGTAAAATGATTAATAAAAAACTGACTCAACTAATTCAGGGGAAACCATATATCATAGTGATCATTAGACAAGGGATAAACTACACCAGGATTTAGGTTTAGTTATACTAGCGCTCTGCACCACACAATGTAAGCAACTCTTCCTTATTTCGTATAGGGACTATGCTTCACACCTCAATCACCTTCTTACCTACTATAACTCTCAACGTCGTGCCAAAGAGCTGGCCAGAAAATAGCATTAAAATTTACAAAAGCCCACACCCTAACTGACAAGTAGTGAGGCTCCTAATAGGCATTAGATTATTTCTTTCCAATCTCGGTGATTAAAAAGTGACTGTTGTCACTTACTCCTTCTTAAGCACAATTACAGATGCAAAAGTCATAGATAACAACAAATCATAAAGACTTTCCTTATGGCTGATCAAACCATAGGGAGACTGAGGATTCAATAAAATGGGCATCGAGTTTAACATATGAGTCACCTTTTAAATTGTTGTATTTAAGTTTAGTCCTCACACTAATCAAACATGGTCTTGACCCTTATTTGGTCAATTCACTAGAAAATTAGGTAGACATGATTGAAACTAAATGAAATAAAAAGTAAAGGGACTTAAATGTAATGTGTGAAAATAAATTGAAGAAATTGTAAAATAAATTTCAAAATTTTCAATTAAAATAAAGTAGAAAAATGTTTGAAAGAATAAAGCAATTGATAAAAATAAATTAACAAAAGCAAAGAATTAAACCTAAGAGGTATCGAAAAACAATACTAAAAAAAAATAGTTATTAGTCAAAACTAGATTAAAAACTGAACTGAATTGGACTTTTACTTGTGGGTTTTGGCCTCTATTTATAATGGATTTTATGCATCTAGTTGCTTCCTAGTCTTTGTCTTTGATAGTGTTTGTTCTTATCCTTTAGTCTTTTATTAGGAGATAAAAATTGTAGAGTTTTATCCTTTCTTCAAAGTAGAACTTGTAAAGGAAAGCAACTCCTTTTCTTGATCAAAACTCCATAAAAAAGACTTCGCCTGAATTAATGATTCTTCCTTTGACTTTTGTGCTATTATATTCTAACTGGAAGTGTCTTTGATGTTGTGGAACTCATGGAAATCAATAGGGCTTGACACTGCTCTTGGTGGATAAACAGAGATATCAGTAAAGTACTGATTTTGGCAGTTTTCATCAACTTTTCTCCAAATCACCTAAAAATCCTGAAATGAGAGAAAATAGTAGTAACAAAGCCCATAAAGACATAGAATTAAGAATAAAAACATGTTGGATTTATAATATATTACCACTCTATAGTGGAAGTATGAAGAGGGGAGATTGCATTAGAGGATCTTATGAGAGACGAGAAGAGGCCATTAATACATGTTGATGTAAAAAAGAAAGAAAACATGGCCTATTTGTATGTATGCTTTTGGATGCTTTTTATTATGATGTAGACTTATTAGTTATTATGAAAACTTGCTAGCTTTTTATTCATGAACTGGAATTTATGTAATATTAATTCAAACTGCCATAAATTAAATACTATATTATGTTACTTGCGTTGTTTTAGCATTACGGTACATGAGCACTCAAAGTATATATACTCTTAAGAATTAGAGAATAACAAAATCTTTTCATTAAATGAAATTAATCGAGGTACAAAAGTTCATTATACAAAATATCCAATGGCATACCTTTGCTGCTAAAAAGTTTTCTAGTTAACATCTCTTTGTTTTCACTCATTGTCCTAATTTTTTCCCAAAGCACACTTTTCAAGATTTCACTTTGATGGACTAATCAACTAAAGCATATCCTAATTTTTTCTCAATTATATGAAGAAGGACAGTTGACGGGCTTGCTACAAAATTTCTTTTTTATTGCAATGCTGCTTTTCAAAATTAAATTCTTCCCCTAAACGTGATAGCGCATAAATCAGTTCAGGTTGATTGGGTTCACAAACTCATTATTGTTCATAACCATCACTTTGACCGCTCCTTTGCTAAGGACCTTCTTAATCACGAACAAGCCTTCCAACTTTAGTTTGAACTTCCCCCTAGTGGCGATATTAGAGGGTTTCACTTGCATTAAGATTAAGTCCCCCACTTTGAGTGGCTGCTTCTGAAGCTTGACCTTGCTATTGTAAGCTCTTGCCATAATTTATTACCAAATTTTATTGGTTTGGATTATACATGACATAATTTTGGTTGGATATTGGGGAAAATAAGTTTCTCGTCATGTGGATCCTAAAACAACAATAAAAATAAATAAAACTAGGAATAAATGGAAAAACATGAGGTCTGGGTTGGTACTCGGGACCAGCTCGATAGGCTAGTGCCTATTTTGTACAACGAGACTGAGTGATACTTCCTTGGGATGACCGGACTGGTATGGTCGAGCCGAGACTAGCCATCCTTATGGATCGGTACCAACCCATTAGGTTGGTATGGCCCTTAAGGCGGGTCGATGCTAGTCCAACTAGAGAGGTAACAGTCTACTACTCAAGGTAGAACTGAATAGAAATAAAAAAAAAAAACTAAAAAATACACAAAACTCACACCAAGAGTCTCTAAAAGCTCAGAATCTTACCCCTCTGACCTGAATCAACAACTTTAGAAGCCAAAAACACCAAAGACATCCTTGAAGCCTCTAACTCCGAAGATCCCAAAAGGAAAGAAGAATTTTAGTAGAAAAATGTAGGAAAAATGCAAGTGGAGATTTTTCCTAACTTTTCTTTTTAAACTATAAGAATTTCTCTCTCTAATCTCTCTCTAAAAATCCCAAAAGTAGTAAGAAAAGGCAACCACTCAAAAACCTAATTTTTAGGCTTATATAGAGGTTGTTATTAAGAGTAGGGTTAAGGGTATTTTATAAAAAGGGTAAAAATATTAAGGGTAAAATTGGAAAAAGGGTAAAAAGGAGTGGCTAAAAATTTAGCCGCAACTGGCCTTACCATGTGGGCTAGGCTAGTGCAGAACCCAAGTTAATAGTACTTCACAATACTGAGTAGTCTTGGAAACAGTAAACTATCTAGGATAGTGAAATTAAGTAAGTACTACGTAGACTCTTAATTATAAAGCTGACTTGAGTTTGTTCAAGGGAGAATAACTCAGTTTTGCTGGATGATTAATTAAGTTATGACTTAGAGTAGGAAAAGCTGAGTCTGTGCTGAGTACTACGTAGTTTAGGATTACTTATCTCAACTTGTGCTGAGTCCTACTTTTATTTAATTAAAATCACGTTCTGTTTAACACATAGAGACTTAATGACTCATGTGCTACTAACGTTGTCTGTGAAAGGATGGAATATTCTTTAATTACTTTTTAGGAGAAAAGGAATTGAAATTAATGAAGATTCATGTGGTCCTCACAACGCCAAAGAGTGTCAATATGGTATGTCAGAGATTCCTCGCTATAGTCTAAGTTAAAGGAATTTTCTATTATACACCTCGTCTCAAGTGTCTCCGCATGAATCTGCCAATGTCAGCAAGGTCATCTAACAGGAAGATTCCACATTGCATTATACCATGTCTCTCTTAGAACCAGATTGCTTGAAGATAAAAGAGAATTTATCAAAGGAATTTTATCACACCTCAATGTTCAAATTCTATCTTTAAACATCCTGGAATTTATCTCCAATGGGAAGATTGGAAAGATTTGAAGAGATGAGAAATTGAAGATCAACAATATCGTAAAGTTTGCAACGGCTACTTTGTAGAGCTTCAAAGTATAAATAGAAGACTGCAGCAGACATTCAAACTTGGTAAATCACCGTGAATTTCTTAAGAGCTAAAACGTTGCGCAAATTACTCTAGCTTCCAAAGAAATTTCACCACAAGTAATCAGCAAACAACAAAGTCTTATCTATTTGTAATAGAGAGAAAGGAAGGTAGATTAACATTGTAAGGATTCAACGTTTCTATAAGTTAAATCCAGTTTGCATTCTTATCTTAATCTGAGTGTTAGTTTGGGAAGGGTACACAAACTGATTTGAGCAGTAGTTAGAAAGGAAGGTACTTTCTGTATCGTGTGTACCCACTATAAAGGCTTCTCCACTTATTAAAGGAAAGACTCACTAGTGGATTAAAGCTCGGAGATGGTATCCGGGAACTAGAAATAGGCTGGGGGCCAAACCAGGATAAATCTCAAGTGTTGATGTTCTAACTTTAAGCATTAAGCTTGATCAGTGATCAACTCATTCATATATCTCTTTTATTCATTATTTTGCTTGTTATCTGAGCTGTGTTGAGTAAGTCTTACTCAGCTAAAGATTGAAGATAAACTGTGCCAGCAAAGCTGAGCAATTTATATTCTTTTATATCACACTCAGCACGCATACTCAACATGCATATAAAAATTGAACTTAGCAATTAAACTTTAAAAATCTAAAAGTAAACAAGATTAAGCATTCACCCCCCCCCCTCTGCTATTGTTAAGAGCCCGTTTACGGACCAACAAGTGATATCAGAGTTGTTGCTTAGCTTTTAGACTAATCATCTTTGAGTTAGATCCATAAATGCCTTACAATAATTGTAATTCTTGTTCCAGTCACGCAGTTCTCCTGAATGAGGGAATGTCCGTGACTAGACCACCTCTATTCGACAGTAATCATTATACATTTTAGAAAATCGAATGAAAAAATTCATCCAGTCCCAAAGCATGCAGGCCTGGCTCGCTATTGAGCTTGGTCCCAGAGTTCCCATAGTAGTGAGGAATGGGGTGCGTGTGCCACTAGATCTAGATGACTATGATGCCGCTGACCTGAGGCTTCTCAAAGAGAATTCTACAACGATTAATTACTTACACCATGCGTTAGATCTTACTGAGTTCAACAAGATCTCAAGATGTGAAATAGCATAGTAGATTTGGAAGAAGCTGGAGATTACCTATGAGGGGATCGACAAGGTCAAGGAGTTAAAGATTAATCTCAAACTGAGAGTGTATGAGATGTTCTCGATGGGTGCCAGCATCAGGTTCATTAATATTATTAATGAACTGAAGAGGCTTGGAAAGGAGTTCACCGAGGAGGAGCTTATCAAGAAGATTCTCCGCACTCGTACAGTAGAGTGGGATTCCAAGAAGAGCGCTATCAAGGAGGCTCATGATCTTAAGACCTATAGCTATGATGAGCTGATAGGCACCTTGCTAACTCATGAGATGTCTCTGAGCAAATACTTAGATGACTCCAAGAGGAATCGGGGCAAGGAGGGCAAAGCCATTATCCTTAAAGTAGATTCATCAAATAAGTCCCCTTGCTATGACTCTGATGAGCAAATGGCCCTTCCGATCAGGCATTTTAAACTCTTCATTAAGAAGGATGGGAAGTTCAATAGCAAGAAGAAGTTTCCAGCTAAAACCAAGTCAACTCAGCACCGGTGAGGAGCTAAGGAAGGACCGAAGGAGGGGCATAGCAAAGACATCAAATTTATTGGCTGTGGAGAGAAAGGCCATATCCAGTTGAGCTATCTTAAGGCAAAGAAGGATAGGTTTAAGAGGAGGTTCTCCAAGAAAAATGAGGTACTTACTGCCACTTAGAGCGATTCAGAAGAGTCTTCATCATCTGATGAGGAAGCTACTAATTTGGCCAACCTCTACTTGATGGTCATCGAGAATCATGGTGAAGGCTTAGTATCTGCCTCCAGTAGAGATCATTCTGCTATCAACTCTGAAGTTGAGCATGATAAATGAAAAGCTCCTCAAGCTGAGGTACACTTTGAAGTTCCTTTATCCATTAATGAATTCACCCAAGCTCTCTTTGATGTTATGAAACTGACTAAAAAATCAATGAAGAACATCAAAGAGATAGTGAGAAGAAGTGACAATCTGGAAGATACAAATGTTTCCTTATCGCTTGATATCCGCTTTCTTCAAGAAAAAGTTGAGTATCAAGAATTTGCTATCAGCAAGCTCACTAAGTAATTAGATGAGTTGATAATTGAGATAACAGCTTTAAAGAAGAAATGGATTCCTCCTCTTGCCAACAACAAAACTTAGAGTAACCAAACTCGCAATTCTAAGAGGAAGAATTCCTCTACATAGAAGAAAGCGAGCCATCCCAGGATCAATAATGTTTATGTGATTAATTTATCCCCTGGTTCCAATAATTTTTGTTTTGTATCTAAGGAGGATAACTCGTGGCTTTAGCACAGAAGGTTGGGTCATATTAATATGAACATTCTATCCAAACTGGCCAAATACCAATTAGTTTTGAGTTTACCCAATATCAGCTTTGAAAAGGATAAAATGTGCTCTGCTTGTCAACTTGGTAAGCAAGTTAAGAAATCATTTAGATCAATAAATCACATAGTAACTAAGCAACCGTTGGAGTTACTCCACCTTGATCTTTTCAACATAGTTCAGCCTATGAACTTGGGTGGTAAGAGGTTCTCATTGGTGGTAGTAGATGACTTCACGAGATAGTAGAGGTTCTCATGGGTAGTATTGCTAAGTAGCAAAGATGAGATTTATTAATCTTTTGTCAAGCTTAGTAAATGGATAATGAATGAAATTGGACATAAAATCTATAGAATCCTAAGTGATCATGGACGTGAATTCGAGAATTTCCATTTCAAAGAATTCTATTCAGCGCAAGGCATTGACCACAACTTCTCTTCTCCTTATATGCCTCAACAAAATGGGGTTGTAGAAAGGAAAAATAGGATAATAGTTGAGATGGCTCAATCCATGCTGAGTGATAACAATCTAGCACAGTACTTTTGGGGAGAAGCTGTTAACACATCCTCTTATATCTTGAATCAGATTTTAATTCGCCCAATTCTTGAGAAAACACCCTATGAGCTTTGGATTAGGAGCAAGCCTAAGGTTGGTCATCTCAGATCTTTTGGCTGTAAGTGCTATATTCTTAACAACAAGGAGTAATTAGGAAAGTTTGATCCTAAGTCTGATGAAGGTATCTTTTTGGGATACTTAACTAACAGTCGAGCATATAGAATTTATGTCAAGCATACCATCCTTTTAGAGGAGTCTATGCATGTAGATTTCAATGAAACTAACATTGCAGAAAGACGTCCCTTTGATGAAGACGAAGGAGTTCCCTTGCTTTCGAATAAACTCAGTATGCCACAAGCTATGCTACCCAACTCACCACATGAGCTCCCAGTTGAGGAAGCTAAAGATTATGATGAGGATATTTCTATCAACTTTAATGATGGCGAAGATCAACCTCCACCTCAGCATCTAGTTGTCGATCCTCCAGCATTTTATCTAAGTCTTCTAAGAGAGATTAGAGTTCATCGTAACCATATGCTAGACAGCATAGTTGATGATGTTCATAATCTAGTGATGAGGCATGGTCAACTTAGTCAGATGATGAATTATCCAGCCTTCATATCATTGATTGAACCCAAGAAGTTTGAAGATATAGAAGGAGATGATTATTGGATGATCACAATGCAAGAGAAATTGGATCAATTCAAGCAAAATGATGTCTGGGATCTAGTTCTTAGGCCTAAAAGGAAATCAATTATCAACACCAAATGGGTATTCAAGAATAAGCTGGATGAAGATGGCATTGTTGTCAGGAACAAGGCCAAGCTTATTTCTCAAGGCTACAATCAGCAAGAAGGCATTTTTTATGATAAGACCTATGCACCAGTAGCCTGTCTTGAAGCTATTTGAATCCTTTGTGCTTTCGCATCCCATATGAACTTCAAATTATTTCAAATGGATGTTAAAAGTGCTTTCCTAGATTCATTCAAGAAGAAGTCTATGTTCGCCAGCCTCCACGCTTTAAAGATGCAAAGAATCCTGAGCATGTCTCCAAATTGAAGAAAGCTCTTTATGGATTGCCAAGAGCTTGGTATAAGAGGCTAACCAATTTTTTGATCAGCGAAGGCTATGAAAGGGGTAAAGCAAATATAACTCTGTTTATCAGGTGAGGGAAAGAAGATGTGTTGCTTGTCCAAATATACATTGATGATATTATATTTAGAGCAACTGATGAGAAGCTATGCAAGGAATTTAGTAAGAAGATGAAGAGCGAGTTTGAGATGTCTATGATGGGAGAGCTCAATTTTTTTCTTGGACTTTAAATCTAGCAGACTGATGATGTAATCTTTATCAATCAGTCCAAATATACTAGAGAAGTTCTGAAGAATTTTGATATGGAACATTCTAAGCCAATGTCCACTCCTATGGCTACGGATACTATCTTGAGTAAAGATGAAGTTAGTAAACCTGTGGATAGCAAATTCTACTGAGGAATTATCAATTCTCTTCTTTATCTCACAACTAGTATGCCAGACTAGTATGTAGTGTGCTACTTTGCTCTTTATTAAGCTGATCCTAGAGAATCTCACTTAGCAACTATGAAGAGGATTCTCAGGTACTTGCAAAGTTCGATTAAAGTAGGTCTGTGGTATCCTAGCAGCTCAGATTTCACTCCTGGGGGATTCACAGACGCTGATTATGGAAGAGAAAAACTCAACAAGAAGAGTACAATAAGAGGATGTTATTTCCTTGGAGAGTGTCTTGTCTCCTCATACAGTAACAAACAAACTTCTGTTGCTCTGAGTACAGCTGAAGCTGAGTACATGGCAGCAAGAAGTTGTGTAGCACAATTGCTTTAGATAAAGAAGCAACCTGAAGATTATGGTATCACGTCTAATTATCTCGAAGTTATGTGTGATAACAAGAGTACAATTGATTTATCCAAGAATCTAGTTAAGCATGGGAGAATGAAGCATGTTAACATCAGGCATCACTTCATTAGAGATCATGTGCTACGAGGAGATGTCAAGCTGGAGTATGTTCCATCAGAGGAGCAAAGCACTGATATCTTCACCAAACCATTACCAAAGGAACAATTCTGTGTACTGAGGCAATTGATTGGTATGGCTAATCCACACTGAAGAAGAAGGATGAAAATCTCAGAAATTTGGCTAAGTGTTAGGGATCAAGCATGAGATGACATGTAGATAACACCATCAAGATTTTAAAGAAATGGCGTGAGGAACTATCTTGTGTAACAGGTGTAGGTATAATAAATTGATTATCTATTTTATCTTCTTGAGTACCTAACTCATGATTGCTCCCACTAGCTTTCACAAGTATATGCTCCTTCTCGAGGAATTGAGCATTTCTAGAAACAATGTCTTTTTGTTCCTTGGGATCAAAGAAGGTATATCCTATAATCTCCTTAGTGTAACCTACAAATAGACACCTGTCAGACTTAGCATCCAGCTTATCTGAACCCATCCACTTTAAGAAAGCAAGACATCCCCAAACTCCCAAGTGAGAAAGAGCGGGTTTCTTACCATACCACAATTTGTATGGAGTTTGATCAAATAATTTAAATGGAACTTTGTTTAGAATATAAACTGCGCTCTCAAGTGCATAAGCCCAAAAGTATATGTTGAGTTCTACTTGGCTCATCATGCATCGAACCATATCGAGTAGGGTTTGATTTGTCCTTTCTGATGCTCCATTATGTTGGGGTGTATAAGGAGGTGTCCACTTGCATAAAATACTATTATCCCTTAGATAATCCTGAAACACTTGGCTTAAGAATAAACCACCTCAATTAGATCAAAGGGTCTTGATACTTTTCCCAAGATGTTTCTCTACTTTGATTTTGAACTGTTTAAATTTCTCAAAACTCTCACACTTGTGCCTCATAAAGTACAAATAACCATATCACGAGTAATCGTCGATAAAGGTTATGAAGTAGACTAAACCCTCATGTGTCTTAATACTCATTGGACCACATACATCGGAATGTATTATTTTCAAAGTACTAGTGACATGATGTCCCTTTCCTTTGAAAGGTTTCTTAGTCATCTTTCCCTTTAAATAAGGTTCGCACGCACCATAGGATTCCCATTCTATTGGGCCCAAGTCTCCACATTTGTTTAACTTGGTTAAGCAAGTCTCATTTATATGGCCTAGATAACAATGCCATAAGTATGAGGATTTCTCATTATACAATCTTGATTTCTTAACAATGTTAATGTTTAGAATTTCAGTTTTAGTATCTAGAATATAAACGACGTCAATAGATATTCCCCAAGAATAAAGAACATAATTACGTCAAATTTGACATTTATTATTAGAAAATAAAATTTCAAATCCTTATGTTGCTAAATGCGTAACAGAAATAATATTCTTTGGGACATCATGAATATAATAGCAATTGTTCAAAACCATAACTAGGTCACTAGGCAAATGAAGGCTATATATCCCTACAGCTGTTGCAACAACCCATGTTCCATTTCCAAATCTTAGGTCCATTTCTCTCTTTGCAAGCCTCCTTCTTTTCCACAATCCTTACACAAAAGTACAGATATGAGTACCACAACCAGTATCTAATACCCAAGTAGACTCATAGGGAACTCTAGATAGAGAAACTCTCTATCTACCTAAAGTAGATTCCTCACTTGGAATCTTCTTCACTTGTTTAGAAAATAGAGTTTTGCAATCACATTTCCAGTGTCTGGGCCTTCCACACACAAAACATTTTCCTTTGGGCTTCTCCTTTCAATAACAACATTTTGACCTTCCTATTGATGGGTTTTAAACTTTTACCTTTAACGCAAGTTCTACTTTCCAAGATACTTGTTCCTCTAGCCCTCAGACCTTCTTCAAAACTTCTAAGTTTCTTGAACTCAGATGTCTTGTTGGTCTTCCTTGACATAAGATAATCTTTCACAAAAGGTGAATATTTATCAAATAGAAATTTTATCATAAGTTGTATGTCATGGTTGGAATCTATCTTGATTCTTATCTGAGCCAATCTCTTTGAATATAGTAAGTATTCTATGCATTGCTCAATGGCCAGGATCCCATAATCTCTCCTAGAGTTATAGAGGAATCTTAGTATGTCATTCCATTCAACTTTCATGCCCTCATGAAGTCCTCTAAGAAAAATCAACATGGATTTTAGGTCCATACCTTCATGTTGCTTCTTAAGTTTCAAACACATGGTTTCGAGCATCACTAGTGACACCATGAAAGGATCGAGATTAATTGGTTCTAGATTATCTAAGGCATAATCAATGTGGCTTTTCTCAAGATCCTTTCTAAGAGCTTTGAACCATTCATCAAAATTGATCCCTGTCAACTTATTGTCAAGTATCAGACGCAGACTTATGTTCAGATTCATTGTTCAACCTAAATATATGATAGAATTTGTTTAGACATTAGTTTATGTACATGCATTTAATATAAGGTCTTTAATTAAACACATAATTCCTACTATTTTCTCGACATTCAAATAGCCCCTTCTATTTAAATTTGGGAAATTTGCTTCAACCTATTTTCCTTAGTAGGTAGCATCCATGGCCACTCATCATGACCCCCACTATAGCAGGTTAAGCCATAACAAGAGAACCATGGTTGGAACTTGTCCAGTTACATCTCATGCAATTGCTAATCCATTTGAGTTCTCTTTCTCATGATGTGCGTACCCAATTGTACGACTCCTCAAATGTGTCTCTAATCTCGCATTAGCTCCAATGATATGGATAACTAACCCATTTCGGTTAAGGCACTAACCCCATCTTGTCTCATGACCAAAGACATGTTAAGGGAAGGCATGTTGTACAAGTGATTACATCCATTAATAAGGTTTGTATCACAACTTATGAAGAGATGACTATATACAGCCTTGATATTGTTGTGGGGAATTTATTGGTGCCGCTGGTCTCGCCCTAGTCTAGGTCTTATACAATGGATATGATTATGAAAATAATAATTCCCAGCTATTTGGGATTATTAAATATAAAGAAACATGCTCGGGACTGGTATATCATAATCATTTCATTACGCTAAGACTCCATATAGCATGCAAAACAAACAATGTCTATGTTTAAGCTATTACACCTATGTCTATAAGTTTTAATTTAACAGCTTAAACCACATTTGTAAAACCATATGCAAAATCTAATTCTCATGCTAGAAATTGACTAAGTCATAAAAGTCCCTTGGGTACTTATTAATCTAATAACGATGGAGATTTCCAGGTAGGAGAGGCCCCCTTAAAGTGAATGAGCAGCCAAGTCCAATCCTTGCCAAAATAACTGTGGGCATTTCTATTCATTGTACCATGGACAACTATGATTTGAAGATTTTATTCTTTAATTGTGTGAAGTATGGGATGACTCTCAATTAAAGCATTTACACGTGTGGTAAAACGTTGCTAATTTATATGATAATCACCTAGACTAAGTTTGAGCAAAACCTTAATCTAGTTATCACATCATTTTCTATAACAAGAATTGAAACTTAAGTCATGTATGGCATACTTTAATCAATTCATAGAAAATATCATTTTAACATATTATAATCAATCATGCATAGCATAAGGAAAGCATTGATACCACTGCTAGTTAATTAAGACAGTTACTAAACATGCAACATAGCAAGGTGGAACTAAAAAACTTAAATTTAACCTAAAAGATCTCCTAAGCATACCATCATTGATATATTCTAAGTTAAAACATTTCATAGATGTTAATAGGTTCATAAAACTTATAAAAGAAACCTAGCATCTAAGTTTAGAACATTACTAATTGATGCATTCTTCTTTTCCACTTTTGGTTACAGCGTTCCCTTAGACCAATTTGGTAGAACTTCGTTAGCACGAGCCTCCAAACTAGGATAGCCTCTATGATTGATCCACACGGGATCTTCACCAACCAAAACCTCGTAGAGGTAGAACCTGTTAGTAGACAGCAGCAGCTAGAATGCTCGAAACCAAATCAAAAATATAAACTGAGGCTCTCTTCGAATAAAAAGCCTTCTAAACAAATTCTTCATTGTTTGGAGAAACTAGTGAAGGATCTCACACAATGAAAGAAGAAAGAGATGTCGAACTCAAAGAGAAAAGTTGAGCTAAAGTGTGTTTAAAATAAAGAGAATGGAGGCCAATATATAGAAATATTCCCATCCCATATGCAAGTTAGCTGTGCAGGTCACTTGGTCCTCTCCGTGCTTTTTTCCTTACTTTTCTCTTTATTTCCTTTAACTATTAATTTGGTCCAACCAATTAATAATTCTTCGAATGATTTTGACAAACAAATATTTTCGGCATAGACTCAGTCTATAGGTTCTTTACTTAGTCTGGTAAAGACCCAAAGTGTGTGATCTCATAGGATCCCAAAGTATTGAACCGCTGGAGGTTGACCTAAACTTGGCTTCTCATCCGGGAACATTTAGGCTCAGTGTTCTAGACCGATATGGAACCTGATAGCTCTAGACAATCAAATGGGATTTCTAGCAAAGGCGTATGATCGCCTGATATTTGGAACGTCACGTGCTTGTGACTTGATCTGGTTCTGTAGTAGTAACCAATATAATGCACTCCTTCCATCAGGTTGCCATCCCATTTATTGAGCTCGAATTATGTGTCAGCTCATGTAATAGCCGTAGCTAACCTAGAATTAAACTTGTTCACGAAGAATGCCACTCAGCCAGCTTGTATCAAGATTGACTAGAAACCTGTTCAATCAATCTTATACTTTGATCAAAGGTGTTACTTCAATAAGGGGCCCTAAGATACATCTCCCATTATATTACTATATAAGGAGCGATGGATCTCATCTTGACTACTCAGTTTACCAACATGTGATCATCATTATACCCATAATCACCCATATCATCTTGATCTCGAGGGTATGAATAAGTTTGACCCAAAGTATAGCAACTCCTAAACAAGGTAACCAGTATCTCATGTCTGAGGATATTTGTACTACTACTGCAACATGACATGACACAAACACATGGATATAGTAATTTCCGAGTGTCTATCTTATAGCGGTCTCCAATGTATTACCTGCATAATTATGTGTTAACTCAAGGTACCACCTTCAGCTCGTAAAATCGGCTGCTTAGATCTAATCCAAGGAGTATGCCTACACATGCTAGTCTGTTTGTTTCATTGATGTCTAATCTCAATGAAACTATGACTATGGATATTTAGACTATCCATAGTAACACATATATGCAGTTCTCACACCACATGGCTCCCACTATGTCCTAGCATTTTTATGCTATGAAGTAGTCACGAACTTTGTCTTATAAATGCACATATATATAATATTATACATATATGATACCATCGAGATACATAAATAAATTGAAAACACTTATAAGCAACAAAGATGCCTTAATTATTATTAATAATAACTGAAACCGCTTGTACATTATAACGAATTAAGTCATATCGCCCTAATTGCCTCTAGGGCATACATCATGTCTAACAAGGTATACACTCAAAAGGCCTAAAGCAAGCCGGTAGATGGAAAATAATATAAAAGTAAACAATAAGGCCATATTAGATGAACCAGATTGAAACAAGTTGGTATAGAAAGCATCATCCAAACTCTTATAAATTGCTACAACATTTTTGATAAAAGATATAGGTCTCAAATTTGTAATTTTAGCTGATTAAAGCAATTTCAGCAATCTTATCTTTCAGTGAAAAGACAAATCCACCACTTACGATACAATTCCAAGGCCTATTAGAAAAATGTAAACATTTCTAACAGGAAAGAAGTAAATCTACGTACCTTGGTCGAAATAGTCAGCTTTAAAAATAGGGCACTCTAACCTAAACTGCATAGTTTCAGGTAGACATGATCTGCAATTTAATTCAAATACCTAAGTCACATTTTAACAACAATGCACGGAGGAAATAGGAAAACCAACATCGCTTTTAAATATATGAGGAACAAAAAGAAAAAAATATTATCAAATCCCCCTCTAAAATCTCAATTTCAAACAGTAGATTCTAATATAGTAGCTGATACAAATGAAGAAGAATCAGAATCAATCTCCAGAAAACCTAAAATCACAAACAATGTAGAGTAATAATTGCAAGTAAAAGAAATCTTTACCGATTTGGTAAGAGGTGGAATTTGAGCGCTCTAGCTGTGAAAATACGATTTGAAGAAGGAAAGTGAAGGTTGGCGGAGAATTGAAGGAATATAGTGTGGGTTTCAATTTTGGAAATTACATCCAATAATTGGATGAAGAAGAAGAGATTACATGGTGAAGCAAGGATATGAAATTTGAGGATATTAAGAACACGATTGAGGAAGAGATGAAGAGGAGAGAGAAATGCTATTTATATGTGAACTTTTTGTAGGCAATTACTTATTTTTTTAATTTTTTATTACCAATTTCCATCTAATATTAAGCGGGAAAATTCTCGACTCTTGCCTTTTTACTATTCATTATGTTTTTCACAACAGTTAGACTGAGAATGTTGTGATGAAAGTGCTTTGATCTCCAAACATATCTATTAGAACACTTTTTATTATGTGTTTCGTAAAATCCCTTATTTCTTCAAAGATCGCAACACTTCACTGCAACACCACCCATTCTAGTCATGATAGGCCTTCTATGGCATAGTGGTTGGTGTTATAATAGGTTGTTCCTTGCTTACACTTTCTTGTGTAACAGGTTTATGAACAATAAGTTGATTGCTTATTTGATCCTCTTGAGAACCTAGCTCTAGATTGCTTTCATTAGCTTTTGCAAGTATATGTCCCTTCTCGAGGAACTAAGCATTCCTAGAAACAAGTACCTTTTGTTTCTTGGGATCATAAAAGGTATAACACATAATCTCCTTGGGGTAATCTACACATAGGATTAGCACCCTGCTTATTCAAACTTGTCCTCTTTAAATAATAAGGACATCCCCAAACTCTTAGGTGAGAAAGAGCTAGTTTCTTACCATACCACATTTCGTATGGTGTTGGTTCAATTGATTTCGAAGGAACTTTGTTTAGAATATAAACTATGCTCTCAAGTGCATAACCCCAAAAAGATCTGCTAAGTTCTACTTGGCTCATCATGAACAGAAACATATTGAGTAAGGTTCGATTTCTCCTTTCCGACACTCCATTGTGTTGGGGTTTATGAGGCATCCATTGGGATAAAATACCATTATCCCTTAGATAATCCTAAAATGCTTAGCTCAAGTATTCAACGCTTCGATTAGATAGAAGGGTCCTGATGCTTTTCCAAAGCTGTTTCTCTACTTTATTTTTGAATTCTTTGAATTTCTCAAACCTTTCAGACGTGTACCTCATTAGGTACAAATAACCATATCATGAGTAATCATCGATAAAAGTTATGAAGTGGATAAAACCTTCATGTGTCTTAACACTCATTAGACCACATACATCGAAATGTATTATTTCTAAAGTACTTGTGGCACGCTGACCCTTTCCTTTGAAAGGTTTCTTAGTCATCTTACCCTTTAAACAAGGTTCACACACCCCACAAGATTCGCATTCTATTGGGCCCAAGTCACCACATTTGTGTAACTTAGTTAAGCGAGTCTCATTAAGTATCATCTAATTTATTGAGCTCGAATTAAGTGTTAGCTCATGTAATAACTGTAGCTATCCTAGAGTTAAACTTGTTGACGAAGCACACCACTCACCATAATGTATCAAGATTGACTAAAAAAATATTCTAACAATCTTATACTCTGATCAAAGGTTTATGAGAGTGTCTTTTCAAACAAGAAGCTTTATGGTACAGCTCCCATTATATCACTATATCAAGAGCGATGGATACCATCTTTACTACTCGGTTTACCAACAACTGTTCATCACTATACCTCTAATTAGTTGTCTCATCCTGATTACTAGGGTATGAATAAATTTGACCCAAATTATAGCAACTCCCACACAAGGTAACCAGTATCTTAGGTCTGAGGATACCTATACTGCTATTATAATAAGACATGACACCAATATATGAATATAGTTATTTTTTAGTATTTCTCTTATAGTAATCTCCAATATATTACCTGAATACATTCATGTGTTAACTCAAGGTACCACCTTCAGCTCATGAGATCGGTTGCTTGGATCTAATCCAAGGAGTAATCCTATACATGCTAGTTTGTTCACTTCATTGATATCCAGTCTCAATGAAACTATGACTAGGGATATTTAGACTATTCATAGTAACACGTGGGTGCAGTTCTCACACTATTCACCACTTTTCTACTAATAAGTTTATTAATTTGTTCACAAGAATTGGCTATGTATTAATGGCGCCAAGAACTTGTTCACCTAATATAGGTGTTTTTAGTACCTCTTATCAAATAGAAAAATGATGATGACTGCAAGTATACAGTTGCGATGTAGTTTTAAAAGATATCGAACCCACAGGGAAGTAACCAAGTCTAAAGATCAATAAGGAAGACAAAATAAAGAAAATAAAATTATATAAGGTTTTGGATAGGAGGGTTAGAATAAAGAATGAGTGTATATAGATATGAAAGGTTAGAGAATCTAAATATATAGATTTTCCCTACGAAATAAGGATAGCACAGAAAACATGCAAGTTCAACAAAGATGTTACGATTTACTAAACTAATCTAACAAACATGGTTCAAAATACTCAGATGTTCAATTATTTGCTGCAGAGAAACACATGAAATGACTTTTCTAAATCTAGCGCAAACGAATCAGCATAATTATATAAACCTGGACAACGTCAATACTATGCTTAGTATGGATCGCTCTCACTTAGCCACATTTGGTAAGTTACCATTCAAAAAATGTTGGCTCACTAAACAGTGTTATATCACAGATCCAGTGATTATACATGATATTATTAACCCCGAAACCACTCTTAAAATTAACTCCAATGCATATAACTTGATTAATATATAAGACTTAATAAGAAATACGCATTATGACACATAGACATATCATAAACTTTAAAATAGAAAGTATAAGTAGAAAGCGAAGCAAAGTTGTAAGGTATACAAATGAAAGCTAAAGTTGATTAAACCGTATCCACTTTTTAATGGGAGTCGTCAATTCCCGCAATTCATGCTTCTGCTTTGAATTCGATCTCGGCCCATACAAAACCTCCTCTAGGATGCTATTCTTTACGAATATCGAACAAACGAAATTTTATTGATAAGTGATTTGCAAGTACACTTATACAGTAATAGCTCAAGAATACAGAGAAATCTTGTGATCGAAACAAGGATTCGATTCACTTAAACATTTTCTAACTAACATTTATGAATGTAACGAATTCTCTATCTAAACACACACTATATTTCACTCATGCACTCTAACGCACCCCTTTCTCTTGAATGCTACATGAAATTATAAGGTTTTGAGCCCTATTTATAGAGTTCGAAGGGTTGCGTCTATCCAAACGAAGAGTCATGTCCATTGGTGAATGATAGCATCACTTCATTGTGATTGATTGAGAAGCTTCAATCTAATCCACAATGGATAAGCACCTTTTCATGATTGGTTAACTTCAGATAGGTGTCTATTCGTTGGTAGTTGATGGCGGTTGATCATGCTTATCTGGCAGTTGGTAGTTAAGAAGATAAAACCAGAAAACCTTCCAAGTCATGACCGCGATATACAAGTCGTGACTGCGAATCTTTGATTGGAAAATTTTGTTCTAAAGAAGAACAGGTCACGATCGCAAATGGTTGTCGCGACCGTGAATTGCATTTTTCTTCGACTTCACCGATCTTTGATAGCTTCTACCCTAAGCCAAATCTTTAAGTTCCACACATCTTTTTGCACCTTTTTTTACTCTTTTTTCATAGAATTCCACTTTTAATCATTTTACTCCCAAGATTTACCTAGTATCTGCATTTGCATAAAAAACAACTACATACACATGAAATTTTTTATATGAAGTATAAAAATGACTTAAATTATAGTGTTTAGTGTATAAAATTAATATGATAATAAGTGTAATTGTACACTTATCATACCCCCACACTTAACTTTTGCCTTGTCCTCAAGGAAATTTCAATAGAAGTGTATAAAATGGTAAACAAGTTTGTACCTCATTTGGCGAAAGACTATTGCAATGAGTACCACATTCCACGTTGCAAAAGATTTCAAGTAGAAGTTCAAAATTTCTCACAAATTAGTAATGTGCAATTTATATAGTTTAGTTGCATACCTTTATTCTTAATAGAGAGTCAACCGAATCGCATCTTCATATAAGCGTTATATGCATACTCGAATATTACCTTCTCTTAAGCATAGTATAAAGTATAAAGGACGTAGAAAGCACTCTTTGAATAATTTATCTCAAGGCAGTTTTAGGTAACCTAGGATGCTACAACACTCTCAGTGGTTGCATTTTATTCTCCATACCACTCTCCCCTTTTTCAGTGGTTGCATTTTATGCTCCATACCACTCTCTCATTTTTTTCTTTTAAGCATATGTTTTTGAAGTACTTTGTACTTTGCACCCATTTTTTGTGTTATGCTTTCTTTTCTTTTTTTTCACTCAATGAATGGTTGCAGTTTCTTCTCCGTACCATTCCTCACCTTTTGCATAACTCATTGGTTATCCTCTCTTTCTTTTGATTTTTCTTTAATACCCTCATCCTTTATTGATCAATTTCAAAGTATTATGGCTATAGTTTCCTAACACGTTAAACATACTTAATACTTATAGGACTTATTCGAGATTTGCATATAAAACTCATAGCAAGAATACCATTAGATATTAATCCACTTAAACTTATCAGAAGCATTAAACTAAAATTATATAACTTATACTAATTCATGTTGCATCAAAATATATATCGAAACTTACTTGGAATGTTGCTTTCAAATGTTACTCACCACTCATCCTTGCCAAATGCTAAATGTTGTGCACTAACATCAAACTTGTAATACCTAACAATCACAATAACCTTAGACAAATGTTAGTAAAGTATTAGAAATTATAATGTATAATTAATAAAAATTTCAAGAAAAATTTTCAAATTCCTCGATTTTCTTATTTTATTCAATTTTTTTGGATTTTACGAGATTTTTACAAATGTCCCCCCACACTAAAGAACACAATGTCCTCATTGTGAGACATTATAAAAATCAAAAACTAAACTAAAGCTAGTCTAAAAGTAGGATTGAAAAAGATAAAGTAAAGTAAAGAATAAACTCGTTCTATTGCGAAGGAGAATCCAAGGGACTAGGAGTGAATTGACAATTTTGTCTTCTAAAGAAAGAAAGTAATTTTTGAAGCATCGATTTATTACTTTTCTTTAGAATCTTCATGTCTTTCTTCATAACTCTAAGTTCCACTTGGTAATTATCCAATTTAAGTTACATGCTCGCCTTCCAATCTTCCACAGCTTCTTCGTCCTCTTCATCATCTATTTCCATTTCGGTCATCAGAGCTTTTCCTTTGCGACGGCCTACGGATGGATCAGAAGGTCCGATGAAAGAATCTTCTTGAGTCAAGTTGAGTTTCTTGGTGTAGTTGGAATAGGAGTAGAAAGAATAAACACCCTCATGTTCTTGGAGTAGTCCGGTGTTCTTCAAGTAAGCCCCATCCATGTAGCAAAAATACTCACCCGGTTGTTGAACATAGGGGAGTTCACCTCTTGCACCCAAGATTATGGTGGTGATTATTTCATCCACTCCAATTTTACTTCTCATACTCTTCAAGTTCTTCTTCATCATATCCCATATGATATCCACAATTTCCACTTTTTACTTCATCAAACAGCAAGAAAGAACAAACAAGTCTTTCTTTTGGACCTTTGTATTCTCAACTCGACAAAATACCGAAGTGGAAAGGTATTTGTGGAGAAGAAGAATGCATTCATCCTTAATGAGTTTATTAGGAGAATTTTTGGGATCGAAGACTCTCTTACCTGATAAATTTACCCAAACTCGATTAGGTTGCAACGAATCTGTCATGCTCAATGAATTAGCAATCTCGAAACCAAACCAATCACCCATCATCTCACTCGTGACTGTGTATTGTTATCCTTGATTATAAAATCATATTTCCCTCTTCCTTGAATCTTTGTAGTCGAATGTTACCAAACATTAGAGAATCCAATCTCGATTTTGAGGGAACCGCATATTCACAAATCTTGTAAGACTAAGAGTTGAAAGGTAGGCTTTTATCTCTTCACAGAGAATAAGAGTTTCCAGGAAGACTAAATCAAGGAATATTGTCCCGGTGATATCCAATTTGCTTAGCTTCTGAAATCTTTTACCTTCTTCTCTTGTCCTCAATGGGAAAGGACAATCAAATTCTTCTTAAATTGATTGGGCTCCTTTCTTTTGTGCTTCTCTCTTCACGCGAGTCATATTGGTTTGAAGAAAAAGGTTTGAAAAGGTTTAGATGTTTGAAGGTAGAAGATGAGAAAATTTAGAAATTTGAAGGTATTATAGAGAGCATGGTGGCTAGGGTTAAACATGGACCTATTTATAGATGTATAATGGGTCTCTAATTAGTCATAAATGGGATTCTAGCCGTTTAGGCGCAAAACTAGCCATTAATGGTGGTTACGGACATCTGTCGCGTGTTAGTTCACGATCTGCAATGGTTATATTTTGCCCGTGTCACGATCGTGACTCTTCTTACGATAGAAAGAGAATATTTTGATATCCAATGATCATGAGAATGAATTGAGTCACGATCACGATATTCTTTGCTCTTCTAATTTCTTCAATTTTTAGACTTGTACCTATAAAAACTTTGAAACACAAACACAAACAAACTTTGTTAAATACAAACAATATATATTTACTATTATACCTTGAGTAATCATGGTGATGATAGAAATTGAACATCAATGTCTTGTTGTTCAAATTTATTTTCATATTTATCAAATATTTACAAGTAAACAAAATAGAATAAACAACAAACAAACAAACACAACTAATACGAAAACATATAACACAGATTGAAATCTACGTATACAAATTTTCTAAAATGAAAAGATAAGGAACTTATTGAGATGGAAATGATTCAATCACCTGATCAATCTTATAACATGACTCTTGCAAATCCCTTTCAACATCACATAATAAAATATGGATATTGCTAATCTTGCGATGAATAGAGATTTGTTCCTCCATTAATTCATTCAACTTCCTTTTAAGATTGGTTGAACTACTTCCTTCTTTCCTAGCAATTTCTCTTTCTTTCTTTTTATCAGCTTCTACCCTCTCATCCCACGGTTTCCAATCATAGGTTATCCCATTCTCACCAATACACTTGGTTAGAAATCCTTGATTGAAGAAAATTTCTGTAGTTAATTTCGGAATTTCATCTTCATCGGTAAAGACTTCTTCACCACTTGGTATTCTCCCAATTTGTCCTAATAAATTTTCCATAGTTCGACACCCGTACATTATTCTACTAGGATCAATCACGACAGACATAAGAGTCCCCATCATAATCCCTGATACGTCCACAGGTAAGCCTTTCCAAACCGCTTCTAAGATAAACAATTCTTCATGAATGTCAGTGTTTGAACTAGAACTACCGAAAAGCACACTACTTAGATAGAAGTGTAAAGCAAGTAAACAGGGGTCTTGGATCCACTGTCTATAGGCAATTTCCTATTTGTATTCATCCTTTTCTGTAAGGCGATTCCATGTTGGTAGTGGATCCTAAACAAGAAGCATTTTGTAGTAACAATCTTTAGGAAACCCCAAATTCTACTCCAACTTCTTCCTTGATAATTTATATTTCTTTCCTTGATGTCGATACTCCAAACAATTCATCATAGAATTTATCCATACTAACGAAATCAGCATTTCCTTGCAGTTATCTTCACTGTTCCCAATATTCATAAAGGAATAGAGAACGAAGTTTAGGATTCCAAGGTAATACATTATCCTCTCATAGATTCCTAATTGAATGAAACTATTCTTATGAATGACGTAAGAACTAGTGAAATATGCATCCCTAATGGTTTCGAAATGATCACCTTCCTCTTCAGAGTGTATAAGAAAAGGTGTTTCATGCAGGTCTGAAGGAGGAATAAGAAGAGATTTGTTTGAGTGAACCATTTAGATGAAAAAGGGTTGATTGATTTAAAGGTTTAGAATAGAAATTTTTAATTGAAAGAAAAGGAATTTCGGATATCTAAAGTGAAGAGTTATGAGAATCACACCCTATATGTAGAACTTGAGAGAAACCGTCAAAAAACTGCTTAAACTGCTGCAGTTTTTGCTCACGTCGCGATCATGATCCTAGGTCACAATCGTGAGCATACTAAAAACAAGAAATAGAAACTTTTGTAGGAATTTCACGAGCATGAATGACAGTCGCAAACGCGAATAGGAAAATTGAAGAAAATCTTCTATTTATCGAGACTTAAGATGAAATATTATGACGTATCACCTCCAAGATTATTATTTCATAATCTTTCATATATAGAATAAGATTAGAAAATTGTATAATATAGGAAATGAAATAAACATAAATAATTAATCTCTAGAACCCACTTGCCTTTCTCGGATAATTTGATCCTTAGAACACTATTGCCTTCCCCGGATAATTTGATCCCTAGAACGCTATTGCCTTCCCCTGCAACAACACCCAAAACTTGTTCGCCACTTTTCTACTAATAAGTTTATTAATTTGTTCACAATATTTAGCTATGTATTATTGGCGCCAAGAACTTGTTCACATAATATAGGTGTTGTCAGTACCACTTATCCAATAGAAAAATGATGAAAACTGCAAGTATACAGTTGCGATATAGTTTTAAAAGATATCGAACACACAGGGAAGGAACTAAGTCTAAAGATCAATAATGAAGACAAAATAAAGAAAATAAAATAATATAAGGTTTTGGATAGGAGGGTTAGAATAAAGAATGAGTGTATATAGATATGAAAGATTAGAGAATCTAAATATATAGATTTTTCCTACGAAATAAGGATTGCAGAGAAAACATGCAAGTTCAACAAAGATGTTACAATTCACTAAACTAATCTAAAAAACTCGATTCAAAATACTCAGATGTTCAATTATTCACTGCAGAGAAACACATGAAATGACTTTTCTAAATCTAGCGCAAACGAATCAAGACAATTATATAAACCTAGACAATGTCAATACTATGCTTAGTACGAGTCGCTCTCACATAGCCATATTTAGCAAGTTACCATTCCAAAAATGTTGGCTCACTAAACAGCATTATATCAAAAATCTAGTGATTATACATAATATTGTTAACCCCGAAACAACTCTTAAAATTAACTCCAACGCATATAACTTGATTAATATAAAAGACTTAACACGAAATACACATTATGACACATAGACATATCATAAACTTTGAAATAGAAAGTATAAGGCAAAGTTGTAAGGTATGCAAGTGAAAGCTAAAGTTGATCAAATAGTATCCACTCTTTAATGGGAGTCATCAATTACTGCAATTCTTGTGTTTGCTTTGAATTAGGTCTCGGCCCGTACGGAACCTCCGCTAGGATCCTATTCTTTGCGAATATTGAATAAATGAATATTGAAGAACGAAAACTTTTATTGATAAGTGATTTGCAAGTACACTTATGCAACAATCGCTTGAGAATATAGAGAAATATAGTGATCAAAACAAGGATTTGATTCACTTAAACATTTTCTCACTAACACTTATGAACGTAGCGAATTCTCTATCTAAACACACACTATATTTCACTCATGTACTCTAATACACCCCTTGCTGATTAAATGTTGCACGAAATTGTAAGGTTTGGAACCCTATTTATAGAGTTCGAAGGGTTGCGTCTATCCAAACGAAGAGTCGTGTCCATTGGTGAATGATTGCATCACTTCCTTGTGATTGGTTGAGAAGCTTCAATCTAATCCACAATGGATAGGCACCTTTTCATGATTGGTTAACTTTAGATAGGTGTCTATTCATTGGTAGTAGATGGCGGTTGATGGTGGTTGATCATGCTTATCTGGCAGTTGGAAGTTAAGAAGATAAAACTAGAGAACCATCCAAGTCGCGATCGCGACATACAAGTCACAATCACGATATACAAGTCGTGACCTTGAATCTTTGATTGGTAGAATTCTGTACTAAAGAAAAATAGGTCATGACCGTGAATGGTTGTCGCGACCGTGAATTGCATTTTTCTTCAAAATTCTCCTTGTGACTTCACCGATCTTTGACAGCTTCGATCCTAAGCCAAATCTTTAAGTTCCACGCATTTTTTTGCACCTTTTTCACTCTTTTTTCATAGAATTCCACTTTTGATTATTTTACTCCCAAGATTTACTTAGTATCTGCATTTGCATCAAAAACAACTACATACCATGTGAAAGCTTTTATATGAAGTATAAAAATGACTTATTTTATAGTATTTAGTGTATAAAATTAATATGATAATAAGTGTAATTATACACTTATCACACACCACATAGCTCCCACTATGTCCTCGCACTTTCACGTTATGAAGTGGTCGTAGACTTTGCCTTATAAATGAGCATATGCATATTAACCCCCCCCCCCCCCCCCCCCACACACACACACACACATATATATATATATATGATACCAGCAAGATACATAGTTTAAATAAACATTGATAAATAATAAAGATCCTTTATTATTGTTAACAATAGTCTAAAAACTGTTTTTACATTATAACTAATAAAGATACATTGCCCTAATTTCCTCTAAGGCATACATCATGTCTAACAAAATCAGTAACCTAAAAAGATTCCTTCATCAGCCTTCAGATCAAACTTAGCTATCTGCTCCTCAGTATTTAAAATAAAACACCTACAGCCGAAATATCTAAGATGACTTATCTTAGGCTTGCGCCCTCGCCAAAGCTCATAGGGTGTTTTTCTCCAAAATTGGGTGAATATAAACCCAATTATGGATATAATAATATGTGTCAACAGCTTCTCCCCAATAGTACTTTAGAAGATTTTTATCACTCAGCATGGATCATACCATCTCAACTATGCGCTGAACATAATTCTTCAAAATGAAAGTTCTCAAACTCAAGTCCATGATCATTTTAGATTCTATAGATTTTAGTTCCTAGTTCATTCCTTATCCTGTAACTGAGTTTGATAAAATACTCAAAGGTTTCATCTTTGCTACTTAACAATATTACCCATATGAATCTCATAAAGTCATCCACAACCACTAACGAAAATCTCTTTCCACCCATGCTCATAAGTTGAGCATGGCCAAAAAGGTCCAGGTGTAGGAGCTCTAATGGTCTCTTAGTTACTACATTTTTTATTGATCTAAATGACTTTCTAGCTTGCTTACCAAGTTGACAAGTTGAGCAAAACCTATCTTTCTCGAAGTTGATACTGGGTAAACCCAAAACTAATTGCTTTTTAGCCAATATAGATAGAATGTTCATATTTCTTCATTTCTTAAGCCATAAACTATTCTTCTTAGATGTGAGATAAACATTAGTGGAGCTAGGGGATAAATCAATCATATACACATTATTAATCCTAGGAGCAAAGTGAATTGTAGAATCAATCTCACAATCAGTAATAGAGCAACCTACTAATTAAACTTAACTTCTCTACTATTATCACAAAGCTAAGCTATGGTAAGCAAGTTGAACTTAAGTCATTTGACCAGAGATACCTCTTCGATTAAAGGAGAAACACCCATTGTTGCACTTCCAACAATCTTACCTTTATCATTATCTCCAAAGCTGTCACTTCCTTTTCTTTTGTGCTTCAATGAGATGAACTGAGTTTCATCTCCTATCTTATGCCTCGAACAACTACTATCCATATACTACATTCTAATGTTATTAGCGGATCTCATACTCACCTGAAAAATAGTTACATTTTCTTTGGTACCCATGCTTTTGAGCTGAGTCCTCCTTTGTTAGTAGTGCTTAAATTTCTTCAGTCATACTCATTGTAATAACCATTTTTATGCCTACACAAGGTAGTTGCATGTCTAGCCTCCCCATAAAAGCCACACACCACTTTTGGTTTAGGATGGATTGCTTTCCTCTTTCAAGAAGATTTATTTTACTTTTTAGAGTTGTGAGTTTGGTTTCTCTGAGCTAGACTGTTGGCTGGAGGAGGTATCCGTTCCTTCTTTGAAGTTGTACCTCAGCAACCAACTCATCTAATTACTTAGTGAGCTTGATGATATACCCTACATGATATTCAACTTTTTCTTGAAGAAAGTGGATTTCAAGGGATAAGGAAGTAATAGTGTCTTCCTAATCCTCACATCTCCTCACTAACTTCTTGATGTTCTTTACCGACTTGTTGGTCAGTTTCATATCATGAAAGAGTACTTGGGAGAACTCTTCTATTAATAAAGGGATTTCAGAATGTACCTTAGCTTGGGTGCTTTTCTCTTTCTTCTTCTTAGCATTTGAGTCGGAAGTGGAATAGTTACCATTTGAGGTTGATGTTGAGGTCTTGCTCTTATCTCCATCAATCACCATCAAGGAGAGGTTGGTGGAATTAGTTACTTCTTCATTAGATGATGAAGATTCTTCATAGTCACTCCATGTGGCAGCAAGTGCCTCATTTTTCTGCCCAAACTTCTTCTTGAATCTATCTTTCTTAGATTCAGGATAAGACGATTGAATATGACCTTTTACTCCATAACTAAAGCACTTGATTTCTTTGATGTCTCTTTCTTTTATCCTTCATCAGCTTCTCTTCTATGCTAAGTTGGCTTATTTTGGGCGGGAAACTCCTTTTTGAATTTCCCATCTTTCTTCATGAAGTACTCGAATCTTCTAACTAGAAGCGCCATTTGCACATCCGAATCATCTACTGTACTTTCATCGGATGAGCCATCTTTTAGGATAATAGTTCTACCCTCCTTTTCCTTGCCTTTGAATTTCTTAAAGTTATCATCATATTTCCTCAAGGACATCTCCTGAATCAGCAAGGTGCCTATTAGCTCATCATCATTATAGGTCTTAAAATTATGTGCCTTCTCAATCGCGCTCTTCTTTACATCCCACTCCTTTGTGAGAATTCTAGTCTTTTGAGTTCATTAATTATATTATTGAACATGGTATTCATTGATTGAATAATTTCATTGGTGCCCATCTGGAATATCTCATACTCTTGGACAATCAAGTTGTTCTTTGACTCCTTTACTCTGTCAATCCCTTCATAAGTGACTTCCAACTTTCTCCATATCTCTTATGTTATCTCGCACCCTAAGACCTTGTTAAATTTTGACAAATCTAACGCACAATGTAAGTAGTTGATTGTTGCTGCATTCTCCTTGAGGAGCCTTAGGTTAGCATCATCATAAACCTTTGGGTCAACATTAACATGTGTTGGTTAATTAAGGCAGCATTTGAATATGCTAACTTGCATAGTGGAATTTCAAAATATAAAATTAACACTTAAGGAACTCCTAAGAATGCCATGATTGATATAATCTAAGTTGAAGTGTTCCATAGATGCTCAGAGTTTTATAAAACTTAGTAAAAGAAACCTAGCATCTAAGTTAAGAGCATTAGCAATTGATGTGTGCCTTTCCTTTAGTGAAGCACTCCCTTAGAACAATTAGACAGCACTCTGTTACCACTAGCCTCAAAAATAGGATAGCCTCTATGATTGATCCACAAGGATCCCGACTTACCAATACCTCTAGTTGAGGAAGAACTTCTTGGTTGACAACAACTGCTAAACTACTCGAAGACCAACCCGAAAATATAAATAAGAAGGCTCTCTTCAAAATATGAATAAGCCTTCTTGCGAAAATGGAGAAACTCATGGCGTATCTCGAAAAAATCTCACAAAGAAAGATGTCAAAACTAAGAAGCAAAGGCTGAGCTGAAGTGAAGAAAGGAGGAGGGGTGGACCACTATTTATAGTGGGAGGGGAGAAAAAAGCTCCCCTTAATTAAAAATGTGGGATGGGAATATTCCCATCCCATATGAGGGTTGTTGTGTAGAGCTCCAGCTACGCGTGGGTTAACCCACGTGCACAGCTCACGTATGTTAGTTATGCAGCTACCACAATGCAAGCCCTAATGGTCTTGCCTTGTCCTGCAAAACTAGCTTACGAGCTTTTCACAAGCTAGGCTTGTGGGCCATAGCAGTGGGCATGCGCAACAGGCCCACGCAAGCGCAAGCCTTGTACCAGCGCATGCTAGTGGCCCGTGAGCTAATTAGCTTGCGAGGCAGCGACACAGGCCCAACCTGCAAACATCCCATGTTCATGGGGCCCACTTACAATGGAAAAAATTCCCTTGCTTGCTCCTTTGCAATTATTCTAAAACCCTCCTAAAAACCTTTAATTATTATTTTGTCCAACTAATTAATAATTCATCCAAAGATTTTAACTTTCTTAATATTCTCGACATACACCCAGTCTATAAGTTCTTGACTTAGTCCGATAAAGACCCAAAGTGTGTATCCTCATAAGATCCTGAAGTATAGAGCCGTTAGAGGTTAACCTAAACTAGGCTTCCCATTCGAGAACCTTTAAGCTTAGTGTTCCAGACCGATATCGAACCCGATAACTCTAGATAATCAAATGGGGTTTCTAGCAAAGTTGTATGATCCCCCGATACTTGGAATCTCACATTCCTATGACTTGATCCGGTTCTACAATAGTAACCAATACAATACACTCCTTCCATTAGGTTAAGTACCATCCAGTTTATTAACCTCGAATTAAGTGTTAGCTCATATAATAGCCGTAGCTATCTTGGAGTTAGACTTGTTCATGAAGAGTACCACTCGCGATAATGTATCATTATTGACTAGAAACCTGTTCTATCAATCTTGTACTCTGATCAAAGGTTTATGAGTGTGTCTCTTCAACAAGAAGCCTTAAGGTACATCTCTCATTATATCACTATATCAGGAGCAATGGATCCCATCTTGACTACTCAGCTTACCAACGAGTGATCAATACTAGACCTGTAATCACCTATATAATCCTAATCACTAGGGTATGAACAAGTATGACCTAAATTATAGCAACTCCTACACAAGGTAACCATTATCTTAGGTTCGATGATACTTATATTGCTACTACAATAAGACATGACACCAACACATAGATATAGTTATGTTTGAGTGTCTTTCTTATAACTGCCTCAATGTATTACCCGAATACATTAATGTGTTAACTCAAGGTACCACTTTCAATTTGAGAGATCATCTTCTTAGATGCAATCCAAGGAGTAAGCCTACACATGCTAGTTTGTCCGCTTCATTGATGTCTAGTCTCATTAAAACTATGACTAGGGATATTTAGATTATTCTTAGTAACAAGTGAGTGCAGTTCTCACACCACATAGCTCTTACTATATCCTCGCACTTTCATGCTATGAAGTAATCATGGACTTTATCTTATCAATGAGCATATATAGTAGCATATATATATGATAACAGCGAGACAAGAATTTAAATAAACCTTGATAATCAATAAAGATGTTTTTATTATTGATAACAATAATCTGAAAACTTTTTGTACATTATAATTAATAAAGATATATTTCCCTAATTGCCTCTAAGGCGTACATCATATGTAACAATTTTCACCTTCTACTAGATCCAATTGCCCATGTGCTTCATGTCATACTTGTTAACATATTGGTTATGCTTAGCTGGAGTTAATGGTTTTGTTAGCCCATCCACTAGATTTTGATCCATAGGGATATTCTAAGCTTATATCCTTTCTAGAAACTATCTCCTGAATGAGATGGAACTTTCTTAGTACGTTTCCATTTCTGTAATGAGACCATGGTTCTTATGCATGAGTAATAGCCCCATTGTTATCTAAATTAATAAAAACACATAACCCAACTAGGACTTATAATCATCCTGGTACTGAAAACTCACGTAGTGTATCCCTTCACAGAGAGATCACTTTCTCCATAAACAAAAAACATATCCTTAGTCCTTCATAAGTACTTGATGATAGTTTTAAAGGCCATCCAATGCTTCTCACCCGGATCAGATCGAAATTAGCTCGTGAAGTTCAACGCATGTGAGATGTTAGGCCAAGTGCATACCATAGCATATATGATGGATCTAATCGCTGAGGCATAAGGTATTCCTTCCATGCATAGTCTCTCCTCTTGTGTTCTCAAACACTTAGATTTAGAAAGGTTAATCCCATGAAACATTAGGAGATAACCCTTTCTTGACTACTCAAGGTTAAATCTCAAAACCTTGTCTATTTATGTACTTTGAGAAAGACCTAGTAGCCTTCTGGATCTTCACAGTAGATCTTTATACCTAGTATAAAAGTGCTTCTCCAGGAATTTCATGGAGAACTTCTTTAATAACAATGACTTTACTGTCTACACAAAAGGAATATCGTTTCCTATCAGTAATATATCATCAACATATAATACAAGGAAAATGATCGCACTCCCACTAACCTTCTTATATACATAGGGCTCAATAGCATTTGATACAAAACCAATTTCTCGGATTGTTTCATTAAACCTAATATTCCAAATCCTTGATGTTTGCTTATTGACGTCCATAAATAGACCTTTGCAACTTACATACCATCGAGTCATCCTAGGATCTAAAAACTTTTGGGTTGTATCATATACATATCCCAATCCTGGTTTCCATTAGGAAAAGTTGTAATCACATCCATCTACTAGATCTCATAATTGTTATGAGCAGTGATGGCAAGGAGTATTCTGATGGACTTTAACATGGCCACTGGTGAAAAATTTTCATCATAGTCAATGCCTTCCTTTTGAATGTAACCTTTTACAACTAGCCTTGCTTTAAAATTATCACAACACTGTCCAAGTCAGTTTTCTTCTTGACAACCCACTTGCATCCTATGGGCTTAATCCCACTTAGAGCATCAACCAAGTTCTAAACTTGATTTTCCTACATGGATTCCATCTCTGACTTCATGGCTATAAACCATTTGATAGACTCTGATCCTTCTATTGCCTCCATGTAAGTATTGGGCTCATCATCTTCCATAAGGAAGATATGCTTATCATCGGTGATGAAATAACCGTATCACATGGGAGCGATTAGAGCCCGAATTGACCTATGCAATGTGGGTGTTATAATAAGTTGTTCCATGCTTAAACTTTCATGTGTAATAGGTGTAGGAACAATTAGTTGATTATCTATTTGATCCTCTTGAGCGCCTAGCTCATGATTGCTCCCTCTAACTTTCGCAAGTATATGTTCCTTCTCGAGGAACTAAGAATTCCTAAAAATAAGTATCTTTTGTTACTTGGAATCATAAAAGGTATAACCCATAGTCACCTTAGAGTAACCTAAAAACAAAAACCTATCAGACTTAGCACCTAGCTTATTTGATCTTTTCCTCTTTACATAAGCATGACATCCACAAACTCTCAAGTGAGAAAGAGCAAGTTTCTTACCATGACACATTTCGTATGGTGTTTCATCACCTAATTTTGAGGGCACTTTGTTTAGAATATAAACTTCACTCTCAGGTGCATAACCCCAAAAGGATCTACTAAGTTTTACTTGGCTCATCATGAAACGAACCATATCGAGTAGGGTTCGATTTCTCCTTTCTAACACTCCATTATGTTGAGGTGTATAAGGAGGTGTCCCTTGGGATAAAATACTATTATCTCTTAGATAATCCTGAAATTCTTGGCTTAAGTATTCACCTCCTTGATTAGATTGAAGAGTCTTGATACTTTTCCCAAGCTATTTCTCTACTTCAGCTTTAAACTATTTGAATTTCTCAAAAATTTCATACGTGTGCCTCACTAGGTACAAACAACCATATCGTGAGTAATCATCGATAGAATTTATGAAGTAGATGAAACCTTCATGTGCCTTAACACTCATTGGACCACATACATTGAAATGGATTATTTCAAAAGTACTTATGGCATGCTAACCCTTTCCTTTCAAAGGTTTCTTAGTCATCTTACCCTTTAAACAAGGTTCGCATGCCTCATAACCCAAGTCACCACATTTGTGTAACTTAGTTAAGTGAGTCTCATTTATATGGCCTAGACGACAATGCCATAAGTATGAAGATTTCTCATTATCTACTTTTGATTTATTAACTATGTTCATATTTAGAATTTCAGTTTTAGTATCTAGAACATAAATGTCAATGTTCATATTTAGAATTTCAGTTTTAGTATCTAGAACATAAATGTCATCCATACATATTCCACAAGAATAAATAACATTATTGTATCGAATTTGACAATTATTATTGGGAAATAAAATCTTAAATCTATTCGTTACTAAACACGCAATAGAAATAATATTCTTAGTGACAGCAGGAATATAATAGCAATTTTTCAAAACTAAAACAAGAACACTAGGAAGTATAGACTCTAAGTCCAAGTCATTGCATCGATCATTGTACCTTGGAAGCATTCCATTGACCATGATATTCTTTACAAAAATAGAGTCATTTTATGCTTCACATACTCATCTATTTGATAAATGAAAGGATCTTCTTCGAGGAGTTCGGGATATGGATTATCTAGCACATAATCTAGACCAAGGCTTTTTAGGAACCTTGTCGCATTCTCAAACCATTCATGAAAATTGTCTCCTTTATAAACTTTATTGCCAAACAAATGCTTATTAGTGTTAGTGTTCATATTCAACCTAGATAGAAGATAGAAATTGTTCAGACATTAGTATATGTACATGTATTTGATATAAGGTCTTTAATTAAACACATATTTCTTATCGATATTTAAATAAGCCCTTCTATTAAATTCTGGAAATCTGGTCCAACCAATTTTCCTTAATAGGTAGCATGCATAGCCCATTCATTATGACCCCTGCTATACGTCAAGCCATAACAAACAACCATGGTTGGAACTCGTCCATTTGCATTCCATGAAATTGCTAATCCATTTGAGTTCTCTTTCTTAAGACGTGCATACCTAATTATACGACTCCTCAAATAGATCTCCAATTTGGCATTAGCTCCACTAACATGACAACTAACCCATTATGGTTAAGGCATTAACCCCATCTAATCTCATGCACAAACACATGTTAAGGGAAAGCATGTTGTACATGTCCTTACATTCGTCTATAATGTTCGTATCACGACTTAAGATGAGAAGATAATTTATCGCCTTAATATTGTTGTAGGGATTTTATAGGTGCACCTGGTCTCACCCTAATCTAAATCTTATACGATGGATATGATTATGATTATAATTTTTTTGGTTTATTTTGAATTATTAATCAAAGGGAACATGCGCTAGACTGGTACATCATAATAATTCCATAATGCCAAGACACCACATAGCATGTGAAACAAACAAACAAGGTCTATGTTCAAGTCTTGCACCTATGTCTATAAGTTTTAATTTAATAACTTAAACCATGGTTGTAAAACCATATGTGGAATCAATTTCAAATACTAGAAATCAACTAAGTCATAAAAGTCCCTTCGGTACGCTTGAACCTAATATTGATGGAGATTTCCATGTAGGAGAGACCCCCTTAAAGTGAATGAGTAGCCAAGTCCAATCCTTGCCAAAATAACCATAGGCACTTCAATTTGTTATAACACTGACAATTATGATTTAAAGTTTTTTTTCTTTTAATTGAGTGAAGTAGTGGACGACCATCAAATTAAAGCAAATACATGTGTGGTAAAACATTGTTAATTTATATGATAATCACCTAGATTAAGTTTGAGCAAAACCTTAATCTGGTTATCACATCATTTTTTGTAACAAGAATTGAAACCTAAGTCATGCATAGCATACTTTAATCAATTCATAGAAAATACATTTTAAACATATTATCATCAATCATGCATAGCATATAGCAGGCTTTGATACCATAGCTAGTTAATTAAGGTAGTAATTTAACACGCTAACTTGAACTGCGGAATTGAAAAACTTAAAATTAATCCTAAAGGAACTCCTAAGCATGACATGATTTATATAATCTAAGTTGAAATATTTCATAGATGCTCATAGGTTTATAAAAATTTAATAAAATAAACCTAACATTTAAGTTAAGAGCATTACTAGTTGATTCGCGCCTTTTCTTTGGTGTGGCGCTCCCTTAGAATAATTGGATAGCACTTCGTTAGTACTAGCCTCCAAAATAGGAGAGCCACTATGATTGATCCACACGAATCCTGACTGACCAAAAACTCTTGTTGAGGAATAACTTGTTGGAAGACAACAGCTGCTAGACCACTCAAAAATTAACCCGAAAATATAACTTAGAAGGCTCTCTTCAAAATATGAATAAGCCTTCAAAAAAATTCTTACGACAATAGAAAAACTCATGGAGGATCTCGCGAAAACTCACAAAGAAAGATATCAAAAGTCAGAAGGAAAGGCTGAGTTGAAGTGAATAAAGGAGGAGGGGTGGACCACTATTTATAGTGGGAGGGGAGCAAAAAGGTTCCTTAAATTAGCAATGTCCCATCCCACATGCAGGTTGCTACACGGAGCTCACGCTTATGCATGCCATAAGGCAAGCCCTAATGGGCTTGCCTTACCCCGCAAGCCTGGCTTAAAGGCTATCTACAAGCTAGGCTTATGAGCCGCAGCGATGGGCCTGCGCAACAGGCCCATGCAAGCGCTGGCCTTGTACCAACGCATGCTTGTGGCCCACGAGCCAATTGGCTAGTGAGGAGCCAATCAAGCCCCACCCGTAAACATATGGTATTTGCAAGGCCCACTTGTAATGGGAAAAATTCCTTTACTCACCCCTGTGCAATTTTTCCAAAACCCTCCTTAAAACCTTTAATTATCATTTAGTCCAACCAACTAATAATTCATCCAACAATTTTCACTTTCTTAATATTCTCAGCATAAACCATTCTATAAGTTCTTTATTTAGTTCGGTAAAGACCCAAAGTGTGTGACCTCATAGGATCCCAAAGTATAGAGTCAATAGAGGTTAACTTAAACTTGGCTTCCCATCTAAGAACCTTTATGCTTGGTGTTCTAGATCGATATGGAACCCGATAACTCTAGACAATCAAATGGCTTTCTAGTAAAGGTGTATGATCCCTCGATACTTGGAACTTCACGTGTCTGTGACTTGATCCGGTTTTGCAATAGTAGTACAATACTCTCCTTCCATTAGGTTAAGTACCATCTAGTTTATTGAGCTTGGATTATGTGTTGGCTCATGTAATATCCTTAACTATCCTGGAGTTAGACTTGTTCAAGAAGAAAACCATTCACTTTAATGTATCAAGATTGACTAGAAACCTATTCTATTAATCTTATACTCTGATCAGAGGTTTATGAGTGTGTCTCTTCAACAAGAGGCCTTAAGGTACATCTCCCATTATATTATTATATCAGGAGCGAAGGATCCCATCTTGACTACTCGACTTACCAACGAGTGATATCACTATACCCGTAAACACCCGTGTCATCCTGATCACCAGGGTATGAATAAGTATGACCCAAAGTATAGCAACTTGTACACAAGGTAACTAGTATCTCAGGTTTGAGGATGCTTGTATAGCTACTAGAATAAGACATGACACCTACACATGGATATAGTTATTTCTTAATGTTTATCTTATAGTAGTCTCTAATGTATTCGGGTAATACATTGATTTGTTAACTCAAGTTACCACCTTCAACTCGTGAGATCGGATGCTTGGATCTAATCCAAGTAGTAAGCCTACCCATGCTAGTCTGCCCGCTTCAGTGATGTCTAATCTAAATGAAACTATGACTAGGGATATTTAGACTATTCATAGTAACACATTCATGTAGTTCTCACACCACATAGCTCCCACTATGTCCTCGCACTTTCACGCTATGAAGTAGTCATGGACTTTATCTTATCAATGAGCATATATAATAGCACATATATATGATCCCAGCGATATACATAATTAAAATAAACATTGATAATCAACAAAGATGCCTCTATTATTGATAAAAATAATCTTAAACTATTTGTACATTATAACTAATAAAGATATATCGCCCTAATTGCCTCTAGGGCATACATCATGTCTAACAACATATTCCCCATTTCTAACATTTGTAGGATTTGTAGGTCCTAACTAAATAGCAAGCCATGCTTGCAATGTTTTTTATTGTATGAAATTTATCATTATGTTTTCCTTCAATGATTAATGCTGGCGGTCAAAGAATGGAGGCCTGGTAACAGAAAAATCCTTCTTTAAGAGTGTAGTTTGTTTGTGACCAGAGGAGAAATTATTAAAATTCAGCGGATCTATATACTCAAGATGATTAGTTCTTAAGTTGAGTAACATCTCTGATACCACTTGTTCATCTACTTTAGCTTTAATAATCATGCAAAGGAAGGTGAATGCAGATTAACTTGTTATTTTTAGATTTTAAAATTGATTGCCAAGTTATTTTAAATGTATGATGGGTGAACTAAGCTGAGTGCAGCTTTAGGCTAAAACTATAAACTACTTTAGCTTGAGCTGACTTAGTTTAAATTCACTTTGTGTTAAGCAAAACTTTCTCAGCTTAGAATCATTTTCAAGTAGATATAATAATTAGAGAGATGATGAATGATCACAAACATTGTCAAATAAATAATAAATAGTTAAGGATAGAAAACACCTCTGCTTATCATGGTTCAGCCCCGAGCCTACCTCCAGTCCCTGGATTCCTTTTCTGAGCTTAAATCCACGAGTGTTTCTTTCCTTAAATAGGTGGAGAAGCCTTTGACAACGAGTATTTCAATTACAGAAAGAACCTTTCTTCCTAACTAACACTCAAATTCAGTTTGTGTACTCTTCCTAAACTAACTCACTTAGATAATTGAATAAATTGAAGATTACAGGATTTCAACTTATAATAATGTTGAATCCTTTACAATGAATCAGCTTAGCTAGAATTATAAGCCTATCTGAATACTCTCTTAAAAATTGATTTGAAACTATTGTTTGCTTTGTGATTGCTTGAAATTGAATTTCGAAGTTGTGATTGCTTTACTAGAATTTCAACTCTAGGAAATTTAAGGTGATTCACCAAGTTGTAAAACATCTACTACAAGCTCTATTTATAGTTGAAGAAGTTTGGAAGTAGTCGTTGTAAACTTCTCTTCTTGACTTGATCTTCCAAAATCTCTTCTCTTCGCAGCTTTTAAAATATGCCCGTTTGAAATAGATTTTAGAATGATTAGAGATAGTGATTTTTAACATTGAGGTGTGAGATTAATTCTTTAATCTTTATCTTGTCAATGACTCAAATATCTTCAAGCAAATGAATTTTAGACAGGTGGGCGAGATGCAGCGTGGAGATTTGTAGTTGGTTACTTTGTTGATGTTATAGTTAGTGTGGAGACACTGGAAAATGACGCATGTCAGAAGATTCATTTTTAACTAGACACTAGTGAGATAAATCCAACATTCCGTACGGACACCTTTTGGTAATGAGGACCACATGAATATCCATTTTGTATTCAACGCTTTTTACTTGGAAAGCATCAAACGAATATCGTGTCTTCACAAAAATGGTTAAAAGCACAAGTTTCATAAATAAGAGTTTATTTGGAGCAAGTCTAACCATTTCCCCATTTTCAATTCTCCAAACTCTATTTTGCAGGATCTACAATGTTTTTACTCCAACCATCTTCCTTATTTTCCATTCCTTTTTTCAAATTCTCATAAAGTAATATTACTTTATCATTATTATATTAATTTCTTTACATCAAATATATTCCCAATAACCAAAAAAGTATCAAACAAATTAAAATAAAACAAAACTAAAAATATATATTAATATAATAATCATTCCCCGTTTTAGGCGGGGAATCTCATTTTGGGGATATACCAAATGGGGAATAGTTTGACTTAACCATTCCCCATTTTTGAAAATTCTCCAAATTGGGGAACCATTGGACTTGCCCATATTTCCTAATTAATTTCACTATTCTAAGTAATTTGTTATTTCTAAAACCTAAGTATTATAAAGTAGTATTAACTTGGCTTCAACATGGTAAAATCTTATGTTTTATCTTTATAATTCATCGATGTGATTGAATAGTTATTACTTATTACTTACCACCTTATAAAAATCCACCTTATAATATATTATATTTCAAAACAACTTTAATAAACAAAATGAATTTATAATCTAAAATTGAAATAATTAATTAAATAGTGACAAATATCTTGAGAGAAAGGTAATTGAAACTAGACTGGATCAGCCGAATAATCGGGAACTGGCATTGAGTATGGTCCAGTTGAAAAAAAAATATTGATTCTATATAAACTCAAATTTGATCGGTTTGAACCAAAAAAATTGTGAACCGTTGAATCAGTGAAAACTCAGTTCTTTATCTTGTTGAAAATTTAATTCATTATATAATTTTTAAATTTTTATATATTTAAAATGGTAAACTAAAATTAGTTTAATTATTACTTTTTTAAACATACTTGTATAGAATGAGATTAAAATTTTCTAATGGGTATTTTTATTTTTATTAAATGTGTCATAATGCTATTAAGATATTTTGTTTAGTAATATGTATTTAAACTAAGAAAGATAAAAGTTTATATTTACATTTATCACTTCAATTTCCTTCTATAAAACTATAAATTAGTCTTATTTAAATATTTATTTTTTATTTTTATTTTTATATTTATTTATTTTTGAAGATTGAATAGACATAAATATTTTTTAAAGATTTTAACACTTGGTTAAACCTTTGTTGAACCAATTAAATTGTGAACCAATGAATTCACTTGTTTGATGTTCAGCTGTTTTCAATAATATTGGTTAAGATTGAGGGAGTGATTTCTAGAAGTCTCAGTTTCGAGTCACTTCCAGAGCAAGGTGGGGGTTTTCTTTCTATTTAACGTAAGAACAAAAATTTTTTTAAGAAAATTAGATAAAATAAATTATGGTACTTTAAACTCATATACAGTTTACATATAAAATACTTATTGCAACTAAAAAAATAGGGTTAAAAACACATGGTAATGTTACTAGTATTGTAGTATATTTTATGAGGTTAATTTTGTTGATAAACTTTTTAAATCAAAATAGGATATCATTTATAAATATATCTACTAAAGTTATTTTCATTAGTCAATTGGTTCGAGTATATCAATTTTTTTTTAATTAAGGGTGTTGAACACATGTTAATTGTCCCACAAGTACTTTAGTTCTAGAGATAAAAAATTACTTAAGATAATGAAATTAATTAGGTACTAAGTATATTCTTAATTACGTAAGTCAGCTTAAGTTTGTTTTGAGAAAAAGAACTCAGCTTGACATAGGTTTAGTTAAGTTATGGTTCAGAGTAGCAAAGGTTGTCATGCTGAGTAACTCTTATTACATTGTTTATGCAATATAACTTAGTAAAAGTTCTGTAAGCTGAGTTCCTTATGCAATGATGACCTACTGAAACACTGTGTCTTTTAACCTCTCTGTGAAAATAGATTATTCTTTGTTAATGCTTTTCAGGTCCAAATAAGGATTTGGCACTAAAAATAAAAGAATAATTATGTGGTCCTCATAGCCAAAAAGTGTCCTTACGGAATGTTGGGATATCCTCACTAAAAGCCAAGTGAAAAAAGAATGACATTCACCATTTTCTAACATCGCCTCTCCATCTATAATGCCAACAAAGCATTCAATCACAAATGAATATGTTGCATCACGCACGTCTTCTCTCAACAACATTTCTTGAAGAAAAGAATTCTTGACGAGAAATTTATTAACGACTTAATCTCACACCTCAACATTCGAAATTGTTGTCTCTAAACGTCTACAAATCTATTTCAATCAGATAGGTTACAAAGTTGTGAAAATAAGATATTTTGAGAGCTAATGTTAAGACAAGAAGTTTACAACAGCTACTACTAGAAATCTACATTTATAAATAAAGACTGGAGTATATGTTTATAAATTGGTGAATCACCTTGAATTTCTAAAGTGCTGAAGATCTATCAAAGCAATCACAGCCTTCAAAATTCTAAGTCAAGCAATCCAAAGAAAACAACAAATTCCAATTTGTTTGTAATAGAGAGAAATTAGTTAGGCATAGATTCTAGCTAAGCTATTCATTTGTAAAGGAACTAATAACTTATAAGTTGAGATTTCTATGTGCTAAATCTTTAAAAAGAAATATGCATGTGTTAGTTTGAGAAGGATAATCAAACTAAGAGAGTGGTAGTTATCTTGGAAGGTACTTGTTATAATCATTCTATCCATTGTCAAAGGCTTCTCTGCCTAGTTAAAGGAAAGAACACTAGTGGATTAAAGATCGAAAAAGGTATTCGGGGACTAGAGGTAGGGTAGGGGTCGAACCAGGATAAATCAAGGTGTTTTCTATCCTTAATATTATCTTTTATCTTTAACAATTTACACTCATACATCATCTCTATTTCTCTCATTTTTATTAGATTGAAAACCATACTCAACATAGTTTTCGAACAAACCAAGGTCAGCTCAAGCTGAACAGTTTTCATTTTAGTTTAACTCATCATACATTAAATTAACATGGAAAAATATTTTTTAATTCTAAATGAATAAGTTAAATCATCATTCATCCCCTCCTTTGACAAATTATATAAGCTAACTGGACCAACAAGTGGTATCGGAGCAGTTGCTCAACTTAAGAATTCACAATTCTTGAGTATAAAAATCCAATGGCTTACAATAATCCTTCTTACATACCTGATCATGGGCAAATGAAACTCCTTAAAGAAGGAATTTCTATAACCATACCTCAACTATTTGATAGCCAACACTACTCTTTTTAGAAAAATCACATGAAGAATTTTATCCAATCGCAAAGCATGGAAGTATGGCTAGCCATTGAATTAAGACCTTGAATTCCAACTATCTTGAGGAATGGGGAATGTCTTCTTGTCGATCTAGAAGACTATGATGATGCTAATCTAAAGCTTCTCAAAGATAATGTGGTAGCCACCAATTACTTATGTTGAACCCAAGTTAATAGTACTTCACAGTACTTAAACATTTTAAAAATAACAAACTATCTAGGATAGTGAAATTAATTAAGTACTAAGTAGACTCTTAATTAAACAAGTTATACTTGTGTTTGTTTAAGGGAAAACAACTCAGTTTACTAAGTTTTAATTATGTTATGGCTTAGAGTAAGAAAAGTTGACTGGAGTTGAGTATTACATTATTTGTATGATATAGACTCAGCGAAGCTGAGTTGCTTTTATTTTATAAAAGCTGAATTCCTTCACATTTGGAGTAGTATATAACACAAATGCTTTTAACATTGTCTATGAGGAACAGAATATTCTTTTGATGCTTTTCAGGAGAAAAAGTGCTAAAATTGAAGAAGATATTCAAGTTGTCCTCATAACTAAAAGGTGTCAGTACAGAATGTTGGAGAATTGTCATTAAAGTCCAAGATAAAGGGAATTCACTAACATGTGCCATTTCTCAATGTCTTTAAGCAACTCTACAATGTCAGCAACCAAACAAATTACAAGCTTCCACGTTTTATCTCGTGTGCTTCTCTATCAAAATAGATTTACTTAAAGGTAATAAGTTTATGACACATCAACATTAATGGATTAATGTTGCACTTCAACATTCAAAATCTCTACCTCTAAATGTCTTGGAATTTGTTTCAAATGTACAAATTCGAAAGTTGTGAAGAGAAGAGATATTGAAGATGTTAGACATGATGTATGCCCTATAAGTAATTAGGGTGATATATCTTAATTAGTTATGATGTACAAACAGTTTCAGATTATTATTATTATTATTAAAAGGCATCTTTGTTATTTATTAGTGCTTCTGTTTATATTTATATATCTCATTGGTATCATATATGTATAGTATTATATATATGAGCATTGATAAGACAAAGTCCTTGACTACTTCATAATGTAAAAGTGCGAGGAGATATGGGAGATATGTGGTGTGAGAACTACACATACGTGTTACTATGAATAGTCTAAATATCCCTAGTCATAGTTTCAATGAGACTGGACATCAATGAAGTAGATATACTAGCTTATGTATGCTTAATCCTTGGATTAGATCCAAGTAGCCGATCTCACGAGCTGAAGATGGTACCTTGAGTTAACACATGAATATATTTGGGTAATCCATTGGAGACCTTTATAAGATAGATACTCTAAAATAACTATATCCATGTGTTCGTGTCATGTCTTATTGTAGTAGCAGTACAAATATCATCATACCTGAGATACTTGTTACATTATGTAGGAGTTGTTATACTTTGGGTCATACTTATTCAAACCCTAGCAATCAAGATGACACGGGGTGATTACAAGTATAGTGATGATCACATGTTAGTAAGCCGAGTAGTCAAGATGGGATCCATCGCTCTTGATATAGTGATATAATGGGAGATGTACCTTAGGGCCTCTTATTGAAGAGATACACTCATAAACCTCTTATCAGAGTATAAGATTGATAGAAAGGGTTTCTAGTCAGTCTTGATACATTATGGCGAGTGGTGTTCTTTGTGAACAAGTCTAATTCCAGTATAGCTACTACTATTACATGAGCTAACACTTAATCCGAGCTCAATAAACTAGATAATACTTAACCTGATGGAAGGAGTGTATTGTATTGGTTACTACCGTAAAACCGGATCAAGTCACAGGTACACGACTTTCTGAGTATTGGGGGATCAAACACCTTTACTAGAAAGCCCATTTGATCATCTAGAGTTATTAGGTTTCGTATCAGCCTGGAACACTATGCCTAAAGGTTCCTGGATGGGAAGATAAGTTTTGGTTAACCTCTAGCGACTCTATACTTCGGGATCCTATGAGTTAATACACTTTAGGTCTTTACCGAACTAAGTAAAGAACCTATAGACTAGGTCTATGCAGAGAATATTTAGGTTGTCGAATTCGTTGAAAGAATTATTAAATGGTTGGACCAGATTAATAAATAAAAGGAATAAAAGGATTAAAGGAGAAAATTTAGAAAATTGAATAGAGTATAGCAAGGGAATTTTTCCCATTACGAGTGGGCCCCAAACAAACACGGGTTGTTCAGAGTAAGGCTTGTACGGCTACCTCGCCAGCTAAAAAGCTTGCGGGTCGCTAACATGTAGGGTAAGCTCGCGCAAGCTAGCAGGCTCGCTAGGTGTGCCCATAAGCTAGGCTAGCGGGAAAGCCAGCAAGCTCAGCTTGTGATACAAGGCAAGCCCATTAGGGCTTGCCTTCTAGAGGCAGCACAGGTAAGCCCATGGGTCTTAGGGATCTGCATGGCTGACCTATTTTATGGGATGGGATTTTCCCATCCCATATTATTAATTGAGGGAAGTTTTCAACTGCCCTCTCCCTATAAATAAGCCTCCCTTCTCCTCCTTTTAACGTACTTCAGCTCAGCCTTTCTCTTTGGGTTTGACATCTTTTCTTCATAAGATTTTGCAAGATACTCCGTGAGTTTCTCCAAGCGACGAAGAATTCTTTAGAATACTCTTTCTATTTTGAAGTGAGCCTTCTAAGTTAATATTTTTAGATTAGTTTTCGAGCGGTTTAGCACTTACTGTCTACCAATGGGTTCTACCTCAATAGAGCTTTTGGTTGGTGAAGATCTGTGTGGATCAATCGTAGAGGCTATCCTAGTTTCGAGGCTAGTGCCAAATGAGTTCTGCCTAATTACTCTAAGGGAACACCGCATCCAAAAGAGAGAGAAGGACGCATCAACCGGTAATGTTCGAAACTTAGATGCTAGGTTTCTTTTATAAGTTTTATAAACCTATTGGCATCAATGGAACGTTTCAACTTAGATTTTAGCAATCATGGCATGCTTAGGAGATCTTTTAGGGTTAAATTTGAGTTTTGAAATTCCACCTTGCAACATTGCATGTCCAATTACTATCTTGATTAACTAACAATGGCATCAAAGCCTGTCTTATGTAATGCATGATTGATTATAATATGTTGAAATTAATATTTTCTATGAATTGATTAAAGTATGATATGCATGACTTAGGTTTCAATTATTGTTGTAGAAAATGATGTGGTAACTATATTAATGTTTTTGCTCAAACTTAGTCTAGATGATTATCATATAAATTAACAATGTTTTACCACAAGTGTAAATGCTTTAATTGAGGGTCGTCCCATACTTCACTCAATTAAAGAACAAAATTTCTAAATCATAGTTGTATGTGGTACAACGAATCAAAAGTTTCCATAGTTATTTTGGCAAGGATTGGACTTAGCTGCTCATTCACTTAATGGGGCCTCTCCTACCTGGAAATCTCCATCGGAATTAGGTTCAAGTGTACCCAAGAGACTTTTATGACTAAGTTGATTTCTACTATGGGAATTGGATTCCGCATATGGTTTTAAAAACGTGGTTTAAGTTGTTAAATTAAAACTGATACACATAGATGCAATAACTTAAACATGGACCTTATTTGTTTTGCATGCTATGTGGTTTCTTACCATTATGGAATGATTATGATATACCAGTCTTTACCATGTTCTCTTAGAGTTTATAATTCAAAATAGCCCAAAATTATTATTATCATAATCATATCCATCATATAAGACCTATACTAGGGCGAGACTAGTGGCACCAAAAAAATCCTTACAAAAACATTAAGGTGTAGATTGTCTTCCCGTCATAAGTCATAATATGAACCTTATTAATGGATGTAAGGACATGTACAACATGCTTTCCTTTAACATGTGTTTGGTCATGAGATTAGATGGGGTTAATTGTTCACCACTTTTCTACTGATAAGTTTAATAACTTGTTCGCAAGATTTTGGCTTTAAAGTATAGGTGTTATCAATACCACTTATGAAATAGAAAAATGATGACAACTGCAAGTATACAGTTACGATGTAGTTTTAAAAGATATCGATCCCACAGGGAAGGAACTAGCTCTAAAGATCAACAAGAGGAACGAAATAAAAGAAAATAATGTAATTTAGTTTGGAGGATTGGAATGATGGATGGATAGATAAATGTATGAAAGATTAGAAAAGATAAAAAGTATATAAATATTCCCTACGAAAAAGTATAGCAAAAAAACATGCAAAATCATCAAAGATATTACGTACACTAGATTAATTTAACATATTGGTTCTAAACACTCAGATATTCAAATATTCACCGCAGAGCAACACATGAAATGACTTTTCTAAATATAGTGCAAACGAATTAAGATGCTTATATAAACTTGGATGACAATATTACTACGCTTAATACAGGTCCCTCTCACATAGCCATATTTAGCAAGTTACCATTCCAAAAATGTTGGCTCACTAAACAGCGTTATAATTATAGATCTAGTGATCATACACAATCTTGTTAACCACAAAACTACTCTTAAAGTTAACTCAAAAGAATATAACTTGATTAATATAAAAGACTCAACACAAAATACACATTATAACACATAGACATATCATAAACTTTGAAATAGGAAGTGTAAGTAGAAAGCAAAGCAAAGTTGTAAGGTATGCAAGTGAAAGCTAAAGTTGATCAAACCATATCCACTCTTTAATGGGAGTCGTCAATTCCTGCAATTCTTGCATCTGCTTCGAATTAGGTCTCGACTCATACAAAAACTCCGCTCGAATGCTATTCTTTGTGAATATCGAACAAACAAATATTGAAGAACGAAAACTTTTATTGATAAGTGATTTGCAATTACACTTATACAACAATCGCTCGAATATGTAGAGAAATCTAGTGATTGAAATAGGTTTCGAATCACTTATACATTTTCTCGTTAAAACTTATGAATGTAGTGAAATCTAGATATTTTTATTCTCTAACTATGCACACACGTCTACCATGCCATGCACCACTTTATCCACCACTTGGTTCCATGAAATTGGTGAGTTTGGAGCCCTATTTATAGAGTGTGAAGGGTTGCGTCTATCCAAATGAAGATTCATGTCCATTGACAAAAGATTGCATCACCTCATTGTGATTGGATGAGAAGCTTTATCCTTATCCACAATGGAAAGGCACCTTTTCATGATTGATTGACTTCCAAAAGGTGTCTGTTCATTTGGTAGTTGATAGCGGTTGATCGTTCTTATCATGCGGTTGATAGTTGAGAAGAGTTGACAAAAAAATTGTCAATGTCGCGATAGTGAAGTACATGTCTCGACCATGAATACTTGGTTGGTAACTTTCTGTTATGAAGAATACTAAGTCACGACCGTGAATGGTTATTGCTATTGTGAATTGTGTTTTTCTTCAGAATCCTTCTTGTAACTTTACCGATCTTTGACAGCTTCGATCCTAAGCCAAATCCTTAAGTTCCACGCATCTTTTTGCACCTTTTTTTCACTCTTTTTGCATAGATTTCCAACTTTAATCATTTTGGTTCCAAGATTTACCTAATACTTGCATTTGCATCAAAGACAACTACATACCATGTGAAATCTTTTATATGAAGTGTAAAAATGACTTAAACTATAGTGTTTAATGTGTAAAATTATCATGATAATAAGTGTAATTATACACTTATCACACCCCCACACTTAACTTTTGCCTTGTCCTCAAGGTAAATTCAACATAAGTGTATAAATTAGCTATCCAAGTT
>CATIWQ010044496.1:0-21177 GCA_949673415.1 Euphorbia schlechtendalii
AAAATATTCTCAAGAATTTAAAGTTTTTATAGATCTATTTTAGGAACCCATTTTGGACCCAAATATGTAGGATATGAATTTGGATAACAAATTTCTAAATCTATTGGATTTGGTTCGGATCTGGATTCGGTATATGAAAATAAATATGAATATGAATCAATCAAAATCCTGTTAAACTTCGATCCATGCTTGTCCATGCACATAATAAGACACTAGAAAATAATAATAATAATAGTAATACAGTAATTTTATATTGACACCAACTGTTTGATATTCATTGACATTATGAAATCTCCACCCTCTATCTTGTTTTCATCTTACGGTGGAGATATAACCACTCAAAGATGAAGGGTGGAGATTGTAAAGTGTAAATGGGCGTCAAACAAGCTAGTGTATTGTATTGCTATTATTATTATTATAAAATATAAAATAACTTTTTTATATATAGAGCTGTTTTTATTTTGAATAATGAAAATGCGATTATTAAATAATTAGAAGTGTTTGGTTAAATATAAACATGAGAATGTTTCTTTTCACAAGGGATTCTGCTTCTTTTAATCTTTTCCAAATATCAACGAAATAGAGCTTCTTAAGGAGTCTTTGTTCTTTTCAATTTATTTAACAGCCCATTCAGTTCAGTTCAGTTCAATATCATTCAGTTCAGTTTCAGTTCAGTTTCAGTTTATATATTATTGTAAATATTATTAAAGTAATTATATATATATATATATATATATATTATTCAAATGAGAAAATAAAAAAAATATTAATCATAAATAAAATAAATAGTAAGTAATAAAAATTATTTAAGAATATTATTAATAATACGTTATTTATTATCATTAATAATGAATAATTTTGTTTATTAACAAATAAATAGACAAAATAATTAATTTATAAAGTATTAAAAAGCATACCTACTACAATATAATTGAGAAATATTATAATTCACGGTTAGGTTAATTTTTCTAATTCAATCTATGTTCATGTTATCATTTTCACTATCCTAATTGACATGTTGGATATTGCTTTGGTTCATCTCCCAAATTTGTTATACAATAGAATTCGCACTACTAACAACATAATTGAGAAATATTACAATATTATAATTCATGGTTAGGTTAATTTTTCTAATTCAATCTTCGTCTATGTCATTATTTTCACTATCCTTATCGATATATTAGCTAATGCTTTGGTTCATCTCTCAAATTTGTTGTATACTAGAATTTCGCACTAACTTAATTACTTTTTTCATTTTGTAGTAATTTTAATTAAACTACATTTGTCCTAAAATAATATTACAAAGTGTGGTTTTTGTTAATAATAAAAAAAGTTAAGGATCCAACAAAATATCTTAATAAAATTAAAGAGTTAAAATATAATATTATATAGTTAAAAGGTAATATTGTTATTATTGATATAAATAATTATTATTCAATTAAGTATCATTATTTTCAGTTTCAGAATAATAAATTTCAGTTCAGTTTCAGTATGTTCAGTTTCAGTTCAATTTCAGTATATTCAGTTTCAGTTCAGTTCAGTTCAGTATCATTCAGTTCAGTTTAGTTTCAGTATGTTCAGTTTTAGTTGAAAAGAACAGAGCCTAAGTTACTAAACTACTTTATCGATTATCGTAAAAAATTTATACTATTTTTTATTTATTTTGTTGTAAATTTTTTTTATTATGATAATTTACTAATACGTTCACTTTAATCACTTAATATCCTTAGTATCAATCGTAAATCATATTTTTATCAAATATTAATCATATATTAATTTATAACGGCAACAACAACCTTATCAAACCGGACCTGAGGCTTCGCCAATGAGCAATCCCTGAAATATATAATCTTACACAGCCTATTACACAAAAATAAGTTTTAAGTGCATACTACTAAATTCTGACAATACCAATGCTGCAAATACATCAAATTGATGCTAACAAAATTATGTTTTATTTAATTTATATGTATGGAGGTAAGCTAACAAATGATTTGCGTGCATTTCACATGGCCAATTTAGATATTTGATTGCATCGTGATTATATTTCTTACCTATACTGGTCCCATTATCTTTTTGAAACTTCCATTTAAGAGTTGATATATAATTGACAAATATAAATTTAATTAATACAAAAACTGAATGAGGAATAGTCCAGATAATTTTTAATAAAATAAAAAAATATATGAAAATCAAAATCAAGAAGTACACAAGTTAGCAAAAAGTTAAATAAATGTATGAGAATATTGGGTGCAATTGTTTGAGTTGGACCCAATCCAACAAGCAACTTCAATTTCTTCTCTAGTTATTAGGTCATAATCAATTGAAATATGTACAATATTCAATTATGTCGATGTGAAATACTCAACACACTTTTCTCGAACACGATTATTTTTTTTAGGAATATGGATTTTTGAAGAGGATGGGTATCGAATATAAGACCTCCTACTTCCGCTTTTAAATGTGTACCAAATTGAGCTACACCCAAATTGGTGAGGATGATATCTAGAGCACGGAATTTGCAAATGCCGACGTAACATTTCGATGTCAACACTGAATTAGATGATTTTAATAAGGTAATGTTTGACCATTTACAAATACATCTAGTTCTGCATATTTTATGTTTTGAATGACATATTGTAAGTGTTAGAAAATGTGTTAGTTGCCGACAAATTATTTGTTGAAATGGTAAACAACCTCTTTAAACTCTGAAACAAAAAACGATATGATTTTGAAAAATACTAGTCCGAATATAAGTTCACAATTTAACCATAAAAAAAATTTAAAAGTTATAAATATGTGAAAATTTAATGAAAATTAACATTTTTAAATTTATTCTATAATCATTGATTTACTTTTTTAGTATAACATGGAAATCTTCATTAAGTAGATATTGTTTGGAGTTTAGATAAAGTTAAAGCTTATTAACTTTTCGAGTAATAATTCAATAAATTAATGATATCAATATTCCTTTCATCCGTGGTTTTGAGAGACGAGTACCTATAATGTTCCTTATTCAGCCTGTCATCTATCAAATGAGTTATTCAACACGGAGGTTGATCGAATCAGATGAGTATGATAGAGCAAGTTGATGGTGTAAACCTGAAATTTGGACCCAACATGAAGGCTATTGGATAGAATCATGTGGATGGGTTGAGTTTTGTAGCAGCTTCTCATGTCCACTTAACTGACTTAACCTACCTAGAGATAGAAAGACAAAGTGTCCAATTGAGTTGAGGGGACCTAATCTTTAAATTTCACAAATTGATGGACCAATTACAGATTGTTAAGTAAACTCTAATGGCTTATTCAAAATTTAAATAAGGACTATAATGCAACTTCACACCTGTAAGTATACCATTTAATTGTTTCATTTAAGTCAATTCTCATTCATATAACAAAAGTCAGATTTTACATAATCCTTTTTGTTCTGTAGTCTAGCTATAATACTTTTGTTTGTTAGTATTGATATATTTTGGATGATGTAAATTTAGTTGCTTAGTAAAGTTTATTTGAGAAATTACTTATTAAATTCTCAATTGTGCCTACTTTGCCTACATTCTAGTGTCATGTTCAATACAATATATGAAAGGTTTTATCAGCGCCAGAATATATCTCTATTCTGGTAAATTTGACTTAATGAATGAGGAGATAAGGCTCAAAAATAATATGCAATTCAAGTACAAACTATATTTGTACTTATTATTATTATCAATAACTGAAATAGATACCTCTCAAACTCAACAATGAAAATGAGGAATCAAATTATTTGAGTTTTAGCTTACAAAGTTACTTTTTTTTTTATTAAACTTTGTTTTAAGTGTTTAACAACTTGCTAAATCTCAGTCATTTAAATTTGATCAAATGTCGAGATTAGTATTCAACTTTGGAGAGTCACGATCCGACAATTATGCTGACTCGAGTACATAAATTATGGTTGCCGACTTGAAAAGAAAAATCTGGAAAATGAAGGGAAAGAAAAAAAGAGGATTAGGGAAAAATTGGTCCAACAAAAGGGTCCAAATACCATAATGAAGAAAATAAAAATGGTCCTAAGCCAAAATTGTAGACTAGGTTTTGTGGTCATAACCCAAAGTTATCCACGTGATTTCCTCATTGAGCCTTGTAATTTCATTTGGTTTTTAGATATCAGTCACTTTTCATTTGACTCTAGTTTTTTCATATGCTTCTTTTCTTAGCTCTATCATTTGGATATTTATACACTTCCGCACTCAAGTCGGTTAGTTCAGTGACGTTAGAAGATCCATATAGCAACTAGACACCTACCATGATATTAAAACTTGATTGTTGTTGTATTGTTTATTTGATATCCAATCATGTATTTTCAGCATTATTAGAAGTTATAGCATCTTTAGTAGTTAGTGGGTTCTATCACGATGTGACACGTGGGATAGACATTCACATTGATGAAGTAGTAAAATAGATAAAACATTTAAATAATGAATCACAATAGAGTGTCTGTTCGAGTAGGAATTGTATTTTTCAAAATATAATATATAATAATACGAATTTTAAATATTTTACTAAGTAGTATGTCTCATTATTAAAATGGTATTAACTCAGTTATTCAATCTTTTATTTCATTGTTTATTATGGAAGATTATTTTTTTTATTCATTATCTATTTATGCTTATGTATCAAGAAAATTAGTAAAATAGACAATCCACTAATACTCCTGAGAATGCACCTCTTAGAGACTTTAAAAGACATACTTCTTAGAGGGTTGAAGCAAATCTTATTCAAATGTAAATTTGCTAGTGTAATAATTCTTAGTACCTACAAGATTTCGTGGTCGACTTACTGACATGTGACCGATGTTTCACCCGTACTTGTGTAGAAATAACCGGCAGTGGAGTAAAATTGGTTAGTAAACAAGCACCTTTATGGTTATTTTATAAGTGATTTTGAAGTTGTTGGCCCCTCATGTGTACTTGTTATCCCAAAAAGTAGGTGTGACGATGTTTTTTTTGCACACACATTTGTACAAATGTTTACGCTCTAACTGATAATAGTTAAATACTAATTATCTTAGGGGTTTGTCTATATTTACTTTATTTTTAACAAAATAACTCTTGATATCTTTTTTATCATGAGTGACGTGAAATAAAATTCTATTGCAATAAAACACAACCACTATTAATTCAAAATAATATATACATTATGATATTTGCCACTATGAAACCACAATAAAATAACAGCCCACTAAGAGGCACTAAGCCCAACCTCCATCCCCACATATGCAAAGATGAAAGTTTGACTTGTACGTTACTGGAAAACTGAAAAACCAATTGCAAGCAAAACATTAAATTCAGTCATTACAGATTTAGTACGGAAATGTAATGGAAATAAAAACGCCAAAAATGATACGACTTCTTGTTTCTGAGATAGAAAGGGAAATTGGAAATGCTGTCTAAGAGTTTCCATGCTACCTTCCGTATAGTAATTTTCTAATCTAGCTAGCCTAAATTAAATTTGCAGCAGAAATGACAGCTTATATTCCAAATGTATGATGAATGTTGACAAATCATCATAAATGAACTGTAAAAAAAAATTGATATGAAATTTGGGGAAAGTCTAAGAATACTCCGAATATAAGGATTGGAACTACTTAAAGATCAGCTATAATTCTTCAAACTTTAAAAATTACCAATCCATGGATTGGCTCCATTGATCATCAATGTGTTCTTCTGATAGGTATAGGTTTTGAAACTCACAGAACTTGAAAAATGTACTTGTACGGAAAAAAATAGTATGGGCCACTTAAGATGCAAGGGGACCAAAAACTTCATAAGCACCAAAAAATACTAAAATATTGATATAAAAAACATACATCCAAATTAATAATCGTAAAAAAGCACAATATAAAACATTTCCCAAATATTTTCTCATTACTGTTCAAGCATCTTTGTATCTTTACACAGAAAAATTGAGTGGAGAGATTAAAGCCTCAACCACAAAAATTAACAAATTGCTAATGCTCTCTTCTCTAAAAATCCCTAGAAAAATTGCTGCCCATTTTGGCCAAAAAAACAAACACAAAACCAAATGTAAGATATCAATAAAGAATGCACACTCATGCTCATCCTTTCTTTTGCCCCTAACAGGGATGGATTTTTAAAAAATAAATTAATAAAGCAACTTTTTTTACAGGGTAAAAAATGATTCATTTACAACCAGAATACCACAGACCAGATAAATAAAATGATGCCACTTCAGAAAAAACGGTAAGGATGTTTCTGAGAATCCTTACCTTCACTCAACCAAAAATTGGAAGGCAGGATTTTCAGCAAGTTCCTCTGCAGGTTCAACGTCCACGAAATCTTTTTCTACCAGTGAATTTGACAGGTCATCCACGGAGAAAGGGATACTGCACGAAAAAAAATATTATGAATTAGCTAAATGGATATCCATGGATTTTTCATCAGGATATCTAGCTGAAAAGAAACTCTAACCCAGAATTGTCGTCTAGCAAAAAGGAATTGCTAGCAGCATCGTTGGAGTCTTCTGTCATAAGTATTCTCATGCTAGAAATGACCTGTGAAAGTTTAAAAAAGAAATGTCACACAAGCATTTAATTCTCTAGGCAAGGATAAGAGCTCATAAACCACCAAATGGATACAAGTAAAACGCGAAACACACCCCAGGAGAGACACTTCGAGTGTTATAATTGTCATCCCAGTATAATGTACAGATTCTGTACAGCTGCTGCACGCTCAGGATCTGAACAAGGTAATAAACAGTGTTATGAATTTGTTCAAACTTGTTGACGGTAAAACTTGGGGAATTTTGATTTTTTTTTGTCAATTGCATCAATACATGCCGACCATGTGAAAATATGAAGGCATGTACATGTGTACATACAGACAGAAAACAGAGACTTACAGGGCACAGATCATTAGTGATTTCATCGTACGATATTCTGTACTTCTGATGTATAACCTGAAATGAAAATAAGAAAAACAATAAACAACACAGATATGGATTTCCAACTGATTAAATATAGTCGTCATAGAAATAGGTGTTTATCATACCAAAAACCCAACAGCCTGTCTTATGTGTTTAAGTTCATCCCAAGAAGCACCAGCATACTGCATCCACAAGAAAAAGCATGAAGACTGAAGAAAACTAACGAACATAAATCGAAGCTAAGCTTGCAGTCTAAATCAAATGAATCACCTCTTCTTTTGCTTGGCAACACCATAGCTCTAGCTCTGCTAATCCGGATTTCACATATTCACCGTTGCTAAAAGTACAACACTCCCGACGCAAAAGAAGGCTGTGCATTATAGAAACTTGACATGATGAAGCTCTGAAAACCATTTGGCATTACATAAAAATCTCAATAAATGAAGATAGCCAATTTACCTATTGAATAATTGCATATTTATGTATGAGAAAGTTTGAGTATAAATCTTCTGGATAAGGACTGGAGGCACCTGGTGATACAAACGGCTGTGAGAATTTTTGCATATTTAAGTGGCTTTTAAAGGGAGAAAAGTAAAACTTCTTACAAAATTCTGTTTCAGTGTGCTGAGGAGTGTGTTAAGACTATCAATTATACTCTGCCAATGACTTGCAGGAGAATCTTTACTGTAGGACCGGCCAGATCTCAGTACAACTCCCTTTGATGTTCGAGGAGCCTAAAGGAGGAATCCAACATAAAATTTTACGTACTGAGATTAACATGTTTGCTAACACTGCCACGTTCTCGTTGGGGTTATAAAAAAGGAGTTCAACAACACAGCGACGTTAGCAAAATACCTGAATGCATAATGAAAGCAAAGATGATAACTCTTTCTTCAAGTTGTCTCGAATAATTCCATAAATTTTCTCTACATATGCAGCAAGCTGTTGCTTGAATAGCAAGGCTGGGTATTTAGCTTCCACTTGTCGCACTACAGCTAATGCAGCAGCAGCAGAGAGGTTGGCAGACGAGGGTGAAGAACGGAAACCCTATCATTTATCAATCAGCAATTTGAAAAACAAATATTGAATCTTGCTATCAAAAACACAATTGTTATACAATAGAGCTGAATAAAGTTTTTAAAAAAGTACATACCATTGCCATCCTCCCGAATAAGGATGGCTTCTTATTTGGAGTTGCACCACTAGAACTAGCTGCCTTCAAACTTTTTTGAAGCAAAAACAATAGAGTAGAAGTATTGGACAACCAGTACGCCATATGATCGCTGTTATCTTCATTCTGAAATAACCAGTAGTTTTTATTTGCTTGGAAGATATAAAATGTACTTCATTTAGTTGAGCCTTTTCTAGACAAACTGAAACACTACGAATAAAAATGATACCTCAATTGCAGAACCAATCATTTGAATGAGACGATCAAAGACACTAGTCTTTTCTGCTTCAAAAGATTTCCAGTGTACAAGACATTTGTATATGGTAAAAGCTGCAACAGGCTTGCCATGACTATAGCCAATATTCTTCGTCACGCAGTTGATAAGAGCATCAATATTCTCCTGTTGCAGGAATATAAATTTCAGCGTGATTGATTTGAAGGACAAATTCTTTATAAGTGGAGACACAGATCAAACGGGTCCCAAATATGCAAAACACATACATGCTGACGTTCAATATAGGATCTCCTTAACTTGCTGTCTGCTTCAGTGCCAAAAACCTTCACTGGTGTTGCATCCTGAGCTCCCTGAAAAGAACAATCAAATTAAAATCATTAAAAAGGAACCAGAATGTGAACAGGCCAGTACAAATTGCTGTAGTAGATAATTACGATAGTAGTTACGTTGGCTGTGAGCACTTCATTCACATGGTAGCCATTTTCAGAAGTCTGCAGTTACAAAGAATTTTACAGATGAGTGTATGCAAAAGAGTAAGAGTCATAGAGAATGTACAAAATTCAAGAAATGCATACATGAGGTGCCGGTATTGGCGGACGATCTGATTTCTTAATCGGTGTCTGCAGGTGCTGCCGAAGAATATGATTCTCAGTTTCCATGTCAGAAAATTTTTCTTCGAGTCTGTAAACAAAGCCAACAGAAATTTTGCAAGTAAACAAAACATTAGCATCAATCAGCAAGAAAACAGAGCACTTTCAGTTGACTGCTAGTTATTGAAACCATTGTTCCACTTCAACATTGTTTCTCTAACATGTCAACTACCTATGCATTGCAGTCTTCAGCTCAACTACTTTTGACTCTGCCTCCATAGCTTGCTTTAATCTTTCATCACTTATTTTGCTGGTCTCCTCAAATTTTTTCTCTGTTTCATCAATCTTCTTTTCCAGTGAACTAACCATATCCTGAATTTCACAAGATATCCAATAAGCAAAACATATCTCAGTAAGCAGTATACAGAACTACAACTCTCAGCCTCATACCTTGAGTTTCTCATTTTCTGCAGTAAGTTTCTCCAGCATTGCATTATCAACTACAGGAACTTCTTGTATTACAGGGACAATCTCTTTTGCTATTTTGGCAGCCTCCTGTTCCTTTAGAAGCATTTCTTTAGTTTCTCTGAACTGGATTTGCATTTCCTGTAAAGCAGACTGCAGTTTTGCTGTTTCTTGTGTTTTAGCTTCTTCTACATCAGACTGCGAACAAGAAAATAGAAAATAATCAATATACAAAACAAAAGATATGGAAACAAATATATCTTGAATTAACTCTAAATGATGCAACTTCTTTCAAATTTATATATTCAATGTAAAAAGATTTTCTCAGCAATAAATATTTCTTGTTCATGATCATCCAGGATATCACAAAATTTGCCAGATGAAATAAGACGGGTCACGGGTATATCACAAAATACAAAACTTACCCTTGGTTGCATAATTCATTAAAACAATAACTTGACTCACAAATGTCACACATACATTCGTCTCCATGGTTCAATGTCTATATTTCCAGAATCCAAACAGACATTAAAAGAGCATGTACTGACCAAAAATAAATGGTTCATGAAAATCAAAAACTTAATGTTGATGGCTGGATCAAAGCAAAGAAGTTACATAATAAATTTCTTATCAGTATATTATTATGTATACCCTCAAGCGTTTCTCCAGCTGAAGTCTCCATGTCAATTCTTCAACTTGCTTTTCCAATTTATTCTTGGCAGCTTGAAGAGCACCAGTTTCCCGTGCAGCCTGTTGATTGACAAAACCAAACATGAAACATCATATAAGAAAAGAGAACAATTCAGAGTGTTGCCAAATATTAAAAAAATTATATGCATGGAACCACTAGCAGGAAATGTTCCAAATAGTGTGATTGCATTCAAGTAATTTCACAACTAAAATACAACTAAAGCAAGTTTAAATACTCAATAAATTCAACATTAATGTTCTACAGTAATATGCACTAATTACTTTGAAAGTGATCAAATAAATAGCAGCTTCAGAAGCTCATTATATATATCTATCATCAATCTGTCCATCATTATCCTTTTAGGGGGTAAGAAGCAACATGGGAGTATATCATGCTGAACATGACAAGTATTACTGCAGGGTCATCTATGCATGAATGGAAAAAGAGGCGTTCACACTCATAGTGCACACAAAGCAAACAATCACAAGATCCAAGGAGAAACATACAGTAGCTTACCATCTTAAGTTTCCGCAATTCTTTGCAAGCAACTTTTCCTCTCCAAGCACATTGTGTCACAATTGTCGCTTTCTTTAGCTTCTTATAATGCAACCGCGCCAAGAATTTGCGACAATGACTCTGTTGTACAGGGGTGAAGCAATTTTACTAAGTCTTAACTTACGAAATTTTTCTATGTCTAATAATACTCAACTTTAAGCTGAAAATGGCTAATTAATAATATAATTTTTACCAAGTCACATTCTACCCTTAACAATATAGTTATATTAGAATAGACACATTTTAAGTTCCCCAAGTAACAAATTGTTTAAGATTTAGTGCTCATATTCAGTATATGCCAAAAAAACTGATATTTTGAACAGTTTATCTTTGGCAATTTCTATCAATTAGTCCCACCTGTATTACAATCATTGCCCTCGTTCTCCTTCTAAAGCGCATCTCATCTCGAGCTGCCATACCTCGCATGCCCGTTTGAATTGATATAGAAGAACAGTACAACTCTGTATAAGACTTCCTAGCAATATGCATCCGCAAATATTTTTGGATCCTCAGAGAAGCAGCCTCCCTTCTCATATTTTCATAAACTTTCCGAGCAAGTTGTCCTGGATTGAGCATAAATGAATACAACATGCATGTAACTGACAAGCCTTAATAAAAACAGCAGTATAGCACTTAAAAGTAATATAGAGGCACAAGACTGAAATAAAGCACCTCTGCATCCTGCTTGGAGATGTATTGCAGAGTAACGAAGCATGATGAAGCTTCTGCGTGACAGATAAGACCGCACTTTCCTCTGAATAATGCTAGCTGATCTTCCTAATACCTCAGTTCTACGAGCATCCAGTTCTGCCATTTGACCAGCCCTAAGGAAAACCTTAGTTTTACCAATCTACAAATCAAAATAGAATAAAGTTAGTTTCAAAGAGTAAATAGACTATAGATGTCAATCTCATCAAAGGTGAAGTTGGCACCAGGGAATAAGTTACAAAAAGATTCTGCATCCGCTCACTAAATAAGGTATTAATATCAGGTTGATTATGAAAAACAAAGGTGCCAAATTTTCCAAATACCATATGACAGTAACATCATGCAAAGACTATAATGAAAATTATTCCTCCCATAAAACTTAAAGAGCAGTTTGTTCACTTTGCAGGTAAATACCTGGTACCCTTGGAGTCCCACTTTCTCTAAAAGCTTCTTGCAAGCAGCAATTTCATCAGAACTAACACCAGATGGAATAAGAGAAAAGTCAGAACAGATCAATGTAGCAGCAGAAAAGATACTGTAAAAATAAAAATAAATACCTCCCATTCAAAGTTTCAGGAGCAAGCATCCCAAATCGGTCTACAAATTCATCAAATGCTTTTCGTGTAGGGTACCCAGCACAACTTATTCTAATTGCCTCCATGACTCCCTGACATTTAAGTGATAAAGAGTTTAAGACAGTAATTCAGATAGCACTAGTTATTGCTTCAACTGTTCAACATAGATAAGGACCGCATATGACGAACATCAAAGGACTCACCCCACATCGTAATTGTTGAAGAACATTTTTGTTCTCAAAGATTGCAGGCTTAAGAAGATTGTTGGGCTTGACACAACGAATGTAATGCGGCTCAGTTGCACTAAGAGTTTCAAGCAATGATTGCAGTTGTAGCTGCATAATAGTGCGGAAAATTTATACCCAAAGGGCCATAAAAGCACATAAGAACTTATCACGGATAAAAAAGAATCAAGTCATATATTGTACCTTGAACCGAGAACCTATTGAAGAGAATTTAGACTGTTTCGAGGATTCTTCAACTGAAGAGACGAACAGTCCTGCAACAAAGGAACACTGGGAAGCATTTAAGAGTGCCTGGTGTTCAGCAACTACATAGTCTTTGTTCTTGTCCAGAAACAGTTCTGTTTGATAAGTGACCTGATCAAGAAACCAAAATTGTAACTAGTTTCCAAATTCAAAAACTATGACAACTTCATGAAAAAACTTTTGAAAAAACATGAAAACATAATGAACTCACATCACCAGCATAGTGGCAAATTGTGAAGTCACTACGAGCTAATTTGGGCTTGCTGAACCGTTTATGATTTTTGAATGTTTGGTACAACTTTTGGGCAAAGGTTTCATGTGTTGATCTTGGAAACATGCTACATAAAAACAAATTAAAGCTAACTTATAGGGCATTTGAGAGAAAAATTATACCAACTATGAGAACTTCAACTTATTGATACTATTTTGCGAAATGGATGAGATCTGAACAATTTAAACTGCAACAATTGCTTACCAAGCTTCATCCAGAAGAGCAATTATTCCACCAGGTTTCTGCAAATTAGCGAGTAAAATATAAGCTCTCTAAATTCACAAACATTTTTAAGTCTTGAATGCCATAGAATGGAAAAATAATTATTGTAGATATATCAATATGATTCATGAAGCACAAATATGTATCAGAAATTTCATTACATAAAACTAATTGAACAGGTTAAAAAATGGAATGAATGTTGCCAGCAGGACTACTGTTTTTACTTTGTGACAGAATACTGTTTCTGAGTACACATCTTAAAAGTATAGAGCATCAAATAATTTCAATCAAACAAAGATTTGGTTTAAGTCATACAAAAGATTTATTTAAAATTTTCTATACCGAGCCAGAATACCAAGTAATATGTGGTGCGTGAGAGAAAAAAAAACCTTCTCAATGAGATCCAAAACATCTTGATTGTCAACAAATTCTATGTAGCTCCAATCAATTTCTTCTTTTGTATATTCTTCTTGCTCCATTTTGAAGACATGCTGCCAAATGAAATTTTGCAGTTTCATGAGCAATTCAATTGGATGAAAAAAAGTACACGGCATTTCGAGCGCAGTGGAAATGGCTTGCGCAGTACAACCTGATTGAAATGTTGCTGTAGTTTTTCATTGGTCAAGTTAATGCAAAATTGCTCAAAACTGCAAAAGGATATACACCAACAATTAGGTGAAAGAATTAAACAAATATCCCCCACCCCCAAGCAACTCCATTTGATTCATTCAATTAACATAAAACCCTACAGTCTCACAGCATGGAATTCTAGTGAGTAGTGACTGCTGTATACTCCACAAAACCCTCAAAATGAATTGAAACTAAAAAATGTTGTAGGACACCTAAAATCCCCTCTTCTTGAGGAAAGAAGACAAGATTTTAAGCGATTACCCTTATGGGAACACCAGAAAGAAATATCATTCTGGTAATGATGCATCAGATTTTCTGATATGATATGTTCAGTTCCATATACCAGTGTAGTCATGAAAAAGCTAGAACTGAATACTAAGTCATTTCCTCCAACTATTATATAACTAACAATAACATCGACCTTGACTTATTCATGTGCATGAATTGTTTCAACCATCCATATCATCAGCATTCTTGCAGAGCATCCAACTAGACAAAGAGAACTTAAACCGCCTCAAGACGTACATCACTTGAGACAGTTTTTTTTAATTGCGCAAATGCGCTTACATTAAATAAAAAAGAAAAATCTCCACCTCGTGCCTTATGACATACCCCAATCACAGGAAGAGTCTCAACCACTAGGCCAAGAACAATTAAGGCGTACATCACTTGCGACAGTTAATTGGAACAATTAGTTCTCTCAAAGAACCAGTACTTCTCAACAATGAAAATAAAACAAAAGGCATACCGGCTAAGCACCTGTTTGTCTTGAAACTTTCAAATCCATATATATCCAGCACCCCAATTAACAATTTTGACTCGGGATCTTGACCAATTTGATTGTTTATCTTATCAACAAGCCTGCAGAAAGAAGGAATTATGAACAACACACAGAAAAGTTCAACGTTCAAAGCAAACGTACAAAAAAAATGCAAATCCTTTCATCAACTTATCATGAAGCTTACCAATCAAACAATCTTGAGTACACAATTTTAGCCAATGCATCTCTACTAAGAGCAGCAGATTCTGGATCCAACCATTTTGTAATGGTTTCATCACGTGTTACAATTACACGTTTACAGAGAGAGTCTTCAAGTGCCTTCGCATCACACCTAAGCAAAAATTAGATTTCAGAAATTCCAGAACAAAAAACACATATACATGATTTCAAGAATAGCTCATCTATTATTATGTAAGTGTGCAACTTTAATTATTTACATGAAAAGCTCAGCAGCAGTTCTCAGATGAAACCAAGATTTTTCATCTTTTGGCATGGATGAGTCTATTTCCTTCCCTTTTGCAAATTCAACATTTCCAAGATGGAGAATAGCAGCAACAACACGAAATATGGCATCCTGGAAAATGTTTGAACATTAACAAGATTGTTGCATCTGAATTACTACATTTACTAGAAAATAGCTGTTATACATCACCTGCTCCTCAGAACTTATTCCAACAATATCCATAGCCCTCCTAGTAGCAACGTATTCCTTAGAATCATCAAGGCCATCCAATTCATAGCAATTTGATTGATTCAGATAATGAAATGTTCTTGGATTTCCCAACTTGAACCTCTGAACATCCTGATAAATGACAAACAGAAGGTATAAATTAACACATCTTTAACTGACAAAGGAACAAAAAAAGAGCTGTAACCTTCAGGTGGTAACTTTTCTGAAACACTACATAGTGCATAACATAGTGCCACGGGACATGGTTAATCATGAAAACACATTAGATACTAGTACCGCAATAACAGTCCAGCTCATACAGACAAATTTATAATGAAACGAAAACCCTTCCCATGAGGCAAAACAAATCATCGGAATACCATTACCTCTGGAGGGGCAGCACAAAGCATGTAGAAACAATGATAGTTTCTTTCTGGGTCAGAAACTTGACAAACACGCGATCTCTCTAGCAAATAAGTCCTGATAGCAGCTCCCGAGATTCTTCCCTTCTGATCAAATTGAATCTCCACAAACTTACCAAAACGACTGAAGCAATCACAAAATGCAAATAAGAACAGAACTCGATACAAATTTAACATCAGAGTCTTCGCAGGTAAGGTTTTCTATAGGTTTCTCACCTCGAGTTATTATTTCTAACAGTCTTGGCATTACCAAAAGCTTCTAAAACAGGATTCGACTGCAAAAATGATAACAACAACAAAAGTGCGGGAATCTCTTCAATCATCACGACTTACATCTGCTATTCACAAACTATGAACTGTATGAATGCATTACCTCTAGGACTTTCTGCTCAACACTCCTCCCCTCAGCAGCAGCTCTTCCACCCATGTACGCAAGATAACGCATAAGCAATTTTGTGCTTTCAGTCTTACCAGCCCCACTCTCACCACTAACTAAAATAGCCTGACTTATTCCTTCATTTATCATTAGCCTACATTCATAAGCAATATCATCTTGAGTTATCAAAGAGAGAGAGAGAGAGGCAGCAGCCAATGACATGAAATCAAGTACCTATATGCAGCATCTGCAACTGCAAATGGGTGAGGACTCAGCTCGCCAAAGCCTGCCCCCTTGTATTGTGCCATCATATGGCTATCATAGAGATGTGGCAGCTTTCTAAAAGGATTTACGGCAATCAATATATTCCCCGTGTAAGTCTGGAGGCAACCATTAAATGTATCAGCCTTTGTATATTAAAAGGTGAGGAGATGTAAAATCTCTCCCACATCCATCAATTCATAACATGACCATATAAAATAACACCTGAAGGATGCATTATAATAAAATAAAACGCTCCTCATCCAACAAACACCAAATTATTAGGAAAAAAATTAAATAGCTTGTATACGCACATAAATTTCATTCATGTCATATCTTGATCTTAAATTCTGCAAGACTCCTGGTTCGTGTAAATAAGCCAGTTTTGTCATATCATCCACTCCACATGGAGGTGCTTCAACATCTTTATGATACACATTGGAAGCTTTAACAGATACCTACATTAATTAACAAAAAATATTAGGGATAGAAATGGAAGGCAAATGAGCATCCTTTCTTAAAGCTGACTCTCTTATAGTCTAATAAAAGAAAACATTCTTATCAAATGTAGTAGTTAAAACACTAAGAAAAAAGACAATACAGCAAAAAGAACAAAACTTGTGTATTGGGACACCATCATTGCTCAATTAACCTTTTTACCTATATCAGACATATTACTTGTTGAGGTAAATAGATATATTAAAATAGGTCTGAGGACGTACCATCTTTCCTGATGTGCAGAGGACCTTGATGTTTTCACCATTGATCTCCACAACTTCACCGTCAATCCAAGCTTCATCTGGATCTTCCATCCAAACAAGAGACCCAACCACCAAACTGACAGAAGCAGCCTGCAAAATCGACAATGTCGAGGGAGTACAATACAATGTATCATTTTGCAGCACTAGCAAGCATATGCCATTTAAGCAACATATAAAAGATTATATTCCAAATAATGAATCTAAAAGATTAAAAATAAATGGATTCCAAATATAGTAGCATTTAGCTATCACTATTCATGAATTTAAGCAGCACAGATCAATATATGCCTTCATATTTGTAAATGCAATGCACTTCTCAGATTGATATTAGTATAATGATGGCAAAGTAAGGCACATGTATCTGCACACCAGATCACCTCACCAACTAGGGGCATACACAGGCTGTATAAAATTACTAGCCATAGTTTTGTATTACTGAGGCAACTAAACTTCATGCTCTGCCCACCATAGCAACCATGCTTGTCTAGTTTTCTAAGAAGATGACACGTTCATCATTTCAATCTCTTGAGCCAATTGAAAGCTAGATGCAAGATGCCATCCTCAACTTGGAAGGGGGTTTGGCATGATTATCCAATGAAATAGGTTAGGTAATACATGATGAGTTAGTAAATTTAGAAACGGAGGATAGATGGTTGATGAGATGTATTGCATAGTAGTCGAAAGAGCACCCAAAGCGCAAGGGTCTCGCTTCTCGCTTAAGCGTATAGCACCAAAAAAGCGATCGCTCGGAACAAAAAAAGCACACTAGTTTAAAGTTTCAAAAAAATATTTATAGGTATAATAAAATAATAGAGAATAAACACTTAAAACTAATAAATATTAAAATCATCAGAAGTCACACTACCAATCCATAACAAACATTCAATATAAATAAAGGCAAACATTGATAATAAGCTATTAGAAATCCAAAACCAAAAACTCAGTTGCGGCAGCAAGATCAGTTCACAGCAATGATTTCTGGCAGTGAGATGGAGAGGAGATTACTGAATTGTCAATCGTGAAAAACAGCACTTAAAAATCCATATTTCAGTGAAACAATTGAAACGTAATAGAGAAGTTTTATATTTATAATAGTGGGTTGGGTAAAAAAATAAGTGGGCCAGTTCCATTTTATTTATTAAAAAATACAAAATAAACCAGGACGCTTTACAAAGTAAAAGCGATGCGCTCTAGCGCTTTGTGCTTCACACAAAGCGTGCGCTTTATTCTCACTAAATCAGATATGCGATATACTTCGAAGCAAAGCGCTGACAGTGCGCTTTGCTTCGCTTCAGTACTTTATTCTCGCTTAATCAGATATGCGATATACTTCGAAAGCTTACGTTGCCTGACTTTATTCATATCCAACTGTTTATTACTTGTTGCAGACAATAATTGTATCAACATCATGCAAGCTCAAGGAAATTCGCATCTGGCATGACATGCATTATTCCAAAAGTTCGACACCAGTATATTATATTTGATATTGAAGAGCAAGGAAATAATGAGGAGGCGCAGAGAGACAGACAGACAAACAGGTAATGCTTCAAAATGACCAAAATTCCAATTTTCACTTCCCAATATTATGTATATCAGTAATAATCTCATACTAGTATGAAGTTTATTTTAAAATAGGAAGAGCAATCTCAGAAATTAGAGTTCAGCGGTGCATGCAATCTTAAATAATGCTTCGAGTGGCATGTACACTGGCAATAAACATAAAAAGAATAAATTTGATAAAAAAAATTTCTACCCACTGGCTCACTACACAGATAATAAAAGCACAATGTATGTGAAGTCTAGAGAAGCAAGTGTTGGTAAGAAGCAGAGAACTCTGAAAAAGGATAACCTATGCCTATGACTATCTGAGTTAAATCCATAATTCCACAAAAAATTTGTGCTCAACATATCTAAGATAGAAGTTCAGCAGCCATGCGGCTAGTTATAAAATTAAAACGCCGCACACACAAAATGCACCATGGGTTCACATACATCAATGAGATCACATCATCAAACGGAAAACTTAGTAATATCAGATTAGCGTATGCAAGCCAGAATCAAAAATACCTAAAGGTAATCACAGATCAGTCGGCCAATGAAGTAAAACTATCAAAACCGAACAAATGAAATCGATATATCATTCAAGAAACACAGGAAGTTGAAAAACTCAAGGAAATCAAATTAACCATACCATATTCACTTCGATTGACCAGATCAGAAACTTTAGATGCTCTTCGATTTACTTCCACAGCCTTGAATAACAACCACTGAAGTCCAGAAATCAAAACCTCAAAGTCCAACGCCTCTTTCAGTTCAAAAACCGATTGACAGCGCAAATGAACAACTAAGAAAAGAATCTACAACAAATCTGAAAAAAAAATTCAATGAAACAAAGAATAATAAGAATAATAATGAGAAGCTTAAGCCCTTCAACAAAGACAAAAATCAAAATGAAGAAGAGAATAAGCCTCTCTTTTCTCTCTATATTTCTTCTTCTTTGCTGTTAAAGCAAGCCTTGTTTTTGAATCCTAACGTGTGAGTGAATTCAATATTATTATTAATCGAGTAACTATTTTGATTAGTTATTAATATATCAACTAATTAATTAAGTCGTTAAGGAAATGAAGAGCGTTTTTAAGGAAAGAGGGTTGAATTCCGATGATGCCCTCACTAATCGGCTGGAATTACGAGTTTGTGCCGTAATGACATCGATGGCTTGAGGTCACAATAGAGTCCATTTGGGTGTTGTCCGAATCTTGCAGGAATCAAAATCAAAATGTTAATGGCGGTACTTTTATTGTTTTTTCTTTTTTTTATGCATAAGAAAATTTATTAATTTATTTAGGCCCAGTTAATTTTTTTAATCGTGTGTAATTGTTAAGTACTACTCAGTTTACTATTGCACATAATATTTTCATTATCATTATTTTTTATTAAATATGACTATTTGTTTTTTAGGTATCTATCACTCGAACTCATCTTAGTAAATTCAACCATAGCCTCAATCCTATCCTTGTAAATTCAACTTTTTCCTATAATAAATTTCTCTTGCTTTTTATTATAATAAAAAATGTGCAAGTGTGCTTATTGAATATGAAATTAATAATTGAGTTGTAATCTAATCTAAAACGTGTAACTTTTTAAATGTAAATCCAATTGCTCTCTACTAGATTTCACACCTTTTCAATAATTCCTCCTCAATCATGTCCTAGTTTTTTTAGTTTGCTTGCATTTCTTTTCAAGTGTTCCTTTTCATATATAAAATTATGAAGTAGTTCACATGGTATTTTTATTTGACTAAAATTAATTTGATAAGGTTGAAATAATAAATTTTAATATAACTCAATCTATAGTTTGCAAATTTGTAAATGTCTTAAATACTAAGTGTATCCATCAAAAGAAGTCCCTTTTTAACTGAAAAAGGTCAAAAATCTATCATTGGTAATATCTACTTGGTAGTTGCTACCTTTTATATGACGATAAATGTGAAGAACGGATCGAGTACTAACCTTTTTCGGTGTTCGAAAATTGTTGCGACAAGTGCCAAGGCGAGATTGAATCATGATTTATTGGATTTCAATCGATTTCTGCAACTTTACAAGATTGACAAAGATCAATGCAAAGTTCTTCATTGTAGGATAAAAAATCGAGAGAGAAAAAATGATTTTTTGTCGATTTTAAATTTCATCATTGATCACCTACTTATAGGGATGAAAATTATCTTAATTTGCATGTGGACCCATACGGAGAAAGTAATTGTAAATAAGCACCAAAATCTTTTTTTAAGAAAAGCTCCATATATCCTTATATTTGTAATAAAAACCTCAAACTAATAAATTCTTCAATGAAATTCAATAATCCGATTGATCTGCTCGCAAGCAAACCCGATAACATTTTCAACGTATTGAATTGATTGTCTAGAAAATTAGAACCTAGATATTGAATTGCCATGGAATATGTTGACAAGTACATGAATCCGTTAATTTTGTAAAATTTAATTTCAAAAAAATTAGAAACACGATGTTAATTACGAGATTTAAAGTTCAGCTCAAAAACTCATAAAATAGTTAGGCCATGTTCTCTTCACCTTCAATTTGGTTCGGTTCAGTTCAGTTAAGTTAAGTTCAGTTTAGTTCAGGTCCATTAAGTTCAGTTCAGTTCAGTTTATGTCTATTAAGTTCAGTTCAGGTTTATAAATTTTAATTTTATTAATGATTATTCTAATTAATCTTTAATAAAAATTAATAGTAATAATAATAAAAAGAAGAACAATGATAAAAATATTAATATAGAAAAATAATTATTATTTAATGTAGTTAATGTTGATTATAAATATAGCAAAAATAATTTTTAAATAGTGATTATTACTATTGTTATT